>CM051707.1:1067936-1082936 GCA_028022725.1 Lycodopsis pacificus | reverse complement strand
AAGAAGACTTGAAACTAGAGATTGAGACATAAACTCATGTTTACAATGTTTACTGAGGGAATAAATCAAGAGAGAAGTAGAGTCATTTTCTATAGACTTCTATACAACCAGAGGAGTCGCCCCCTGGTGGCCACTAGAGAGAATGCAGCTTTAACACGTGAAGCTTTGACTTCGCTAAAGAACCGGAGGTTGCCGCCTGCATGGAACATTTATATCCTTATGTACATGAACAGTATCCAGGTTTCTGAAACAGGATATGACGTTTACATGCGCGACATATAACCGTGACACTAGTGCGCATGTAAACACACTCGGTTTTACCTTCATGCTAAAGGTGGACGTCGCAAATCACTCTTTCAGAAACGAAGCAGTCACATGAGCAGCAGATGGACTCCGTCAGAGACGAGCCGGTTAGCATAGCATAGCAGCTAGCGAGGTGGAGGAGAATTCATGGGTTAATGGTTCATGGTTCATGGTTCATAGGTCATGGTTCATGGTTCATGGGTCATGGGTCATGGTTCATGGGTCATGGTTCATGGTTCATGGGTCATGGGTCATGGTTCATGGGTCATGGTTCATGGTTCATGGGTCATGGGTCATGGTTCATGGTTCATGGGTCATGGTTCATGGGTCATGGGTCATGGTTCATGGTTCATAGGTCATGGGTCATGGTTCATGGGTCATGGTTCATGGTTCATGGGTCATGGTTCATGGGTCATGGGTCATGGTTCATAGTTCATGGTTCATGGGTCATGGGTCATAGTTCATGGGTCATGGTTCATGGTTCATGGGTCATGGTTCATAGTTCATGGGTCATGGGTCATGGGTCATGGTTCATAGTTCATGGTTCATGGGTCATGGGTCATAGTTCATGGTTCATAGTTCATGGGTCATGGGTCATGGGTCATGGTTCATGGGTCATGGGTCATGGTTCATAGTTCATGGTTCATGGGTCATGGGTCATAGTTCATGGTTCATGGTTCATGGGTCATGGGTCATGGGTCATGGTTCATGGTTCATGGGTCATGGTTCATGGGTCATGGGTCATGGGTCATGGTTGCTGGTGTTCTCCATGTGAATGAATCACCGCCTCCGAACAGCGTCTGTGTTTCATTAGCGCTTCACTGGCAGTCGGCTGTGGACCCGACCTCCCCGTCCTGCCGGCCGCCGGCCGTCTGCATCCAGCCGAGCGGGCTGCAGACGCTCTGTAAACACATCTGTGCTGCTGCTGCTGTTAGCTTGGTCGACGTGATGAGATCCACATCTCTGCAGTGTGTGAAACAAAGCTCTCCTCTCATGCTGTCCAGTTGGATTTGTGGTCAAACACTCTGTGGCAACGCTGTGATTTACTGGAAAAGTTCTTTATCTTGGCCGGGCGGACTCCGGCTGTGTTCCTCCGTCACAATGTGCTGAATGAACCAGTGAGACGGCCAACCGGCTCCTGAACGCACCAAATGGAGACGATGTGTAGAACAGCACCGGACGCCTTTGTTCAGAATAAAGAGTTTATTCACAGAGCTGCAGGCTGGTCGATCCTCACGGACCTCTGAAGGCCTGCCGATAGAAAGAGGCCAACAAACCCGGCGCTCTCTCCGGGACCCGGGTCGTGTATTGAGATTGGCACATGAGCGCTTGGTTCTGGACTCCGGTGGGTCTTCAGACCTCTGAACAGTTGAAGAGTAACTGAAGTCTCTGACGTGGAAATGAATAAAAAGGCTTTTTCAACCAAGCAGCAACCTCTGCTGAGAAATGAAGACACAAGCTGCAGTTCCTGAAATGGCCTCTTGAGGCGCCAGCGAGTCGGCTCCATAGAGCTCAATGTTCGTGTTCATCGTCACAGCAGCTCTCTGTCGTTAGTATTCTCCTTCACGAGCAAATGATCGTTGAGTATTCTGACTTGTGTGTTGAAGGGAATATAAATGTAGAATAAGTTGAATTCATCTGCACTTATTTTTAATATTATTTATGTTTGGTCACATCTGTAAATGATAAACTGTTTATTTTGTTACACTTCAGTCAGATTACTAACATGACAATTATGTGCAGAACAGAAAACAAGCTTTTTTTAATGAGGTCAATGAGACGTGGCTACAACTCAGCTTTTACACGTTTATTATTGTTATTAAAAACCAAACAGAATGATCCTTTAAAATATCGTTTTATTTACAGAAGTGATTCCTGATGGAACAAACAGCGAGTTACTCCTCAGCGCTGCTGTGAGGCCGTGACTCTGACTCTGTAGAGGATCCAGAGTCTTCAGAACCAGCTGGGACCCGTGGGATAAACAGAAACATGCTCGGTGGCTCCTGAGGGCCGAGCAGCTTCCCAACAGATCCACACGTCAGGTTCTCTGTCATTACCGCTTCACCTTCATCTCCTCTGTGCGGCCGGGAGCCTGAACCTCAAAGCCTCCAGCGGACATGCAGTGAACGTGGACCTCCAGTCATGACTTCCAGCGCCATCTTTAGGAAACAGACTTCCTGTCTGCCCGAGGACCGGATCACTGTGAAGTCCTCTTGATGGAGTCATCTGTCTGTTACAGTCTGAAGGTCTGAAGAGAGAAGTCAGAGCTTCACGTGTTCAACCTGCATTCTCTCTAGTGGCCACCAGGGGGCGACTCCTCTGGTTGTATAGAAGTCTATAGAAAATGACTCTACTTCTCTCTTGATTTATTCCCTCAGTAAACATTGTGAACATGAGTTTATGTCTCAATCTCTAGTTTCAAGGCGTTTAGGTCAAGACAATGAACCTCAAAGTTACTGTGAAGTTTTGCTATATTAGCAAAAAGAAAGGTCCAGTTAAAGAGTTAAAGAGTTAAAGAGTTGAAGCGTTAAAGAGTTAAAGAGTTGAAGAGTTGAAGCGTTAAAGAGTTAAAGAGTTAAAGAGTTAAAGAGTTAAAGAGTTAAAGAGTTGAAGCGTTAAAGAGTTAAAGAGTTGAAGAGTTGAAGCGTTAAAGAGTTAAAGAGTTAAAGAGTTGAAGAGTTAAAGAGTTGAAGCGTTAAAGAGTTGAAGCGTTGAAGCGTTGAAGAGTTGAAGAGTTAGAGTTAAAGAGTTGAAGAGTTGAAGCGTTAAAGAGTTAAAGAGTTGAAGAGTTGAAGAGTTAAAGAGTTAGAGTTAAAGAGTTGAAGAGTTGAAGCGTTGAAGAGTTAAAGAGTTGAAGCGTTGAAGAGTTAAAGAGTTAAAGAGTTGAAGAGTTAAAGAGTGAAAGAGTTGAAGCGTTAAAGAGTTAAAGAGTTGAAGAGTTGAAGCGTTAAAGAGTTAAAGAGTTAAAGAGTTGAAGAGTTAAAGAGTTAGAGTTGAAGAGTTAAAGAGTTGAAGCGTTAAAGAGTTAAAGAGTTGAAGAGTTGAAGCGTTAAAGAGTTAAAGAGTTAAAGAGTTGAAGAGTTAAAGAGTTGAAGCGTTAAAGAGTTGAAGCGTTGAAGCGTTGAAGAGTTGAAGAGTTAAAGAGTTAGAGTTAAAGAGTTGAAGAGTTGAAGCGTTAAAGAGTTAAAGAGTTAAAGAGTTGAAGAGTTGAAGAGTTAAAGAGTTAGAGTTAAAGAGTTGAAGAGTTGAAGCGTTAAAGAGTTAAAGAGTTGAAGCATTGAAGCGTTGAAGAGTTAAAGAGTGAAAGAGTTGAAGAGTTAAAGAGTGAAAGAGTTGAAGCGTTAAAGAGTTGAAGAGTTGAAGCGTTAAAGAGTTAAAGAGTTAAAGAGTTGAAGAGTTAAAGAGTTAGAGTTGAAGAGTTAAAGAGTTGAAGCGTTAAAGAGTTGAAGCGTTGAAGCGTTGAAGAGTTGAAGAGTTGAAGAGTTAAAGAGTTAAAGAGTTAGAGTTAAACAGTTGAAGAGTTAAAGAGTTAAAGAGTTGAAGCGTTAAAGAGTTAAAGAGTTGAAGCGTTGAAGAGTTAAAGAGTTAAAGAGTTAAAGAGTTGAAGAGTTGAAGAGTTAAAGAGTGAAAGAGTGAAAGAGTTGAAGCGTTAAAGAGTTAAAGAGTTGAAGAGTTGAAGCGTTAAAGAGTTGAAGAGTTGAAGAGTTGAAGAGTTGAAGAGTTGAAGAGTTGAAGAGTTGAAGAGTTGAAGAGTTAAAGAGTTAAAGAGTTAAAGAGTTAGAGTTGAAGAGTTGAAGAGTTGAAGAGTTGAACAGTTAAAGAGTTGAACAGTTAAAGAGTTGAACAGTTAAAGAGTTAAAGAGTTAAAGAGTTAGAGTTAAACAGTTAAAGAGTTAAAGAGTTGAAGAGTTAAAGAGTTAAAGAGTTGAAGCGTTAAAGAGTTAAAGAGTTGAAGAGTTGAAGCGTTAAAGAGTTAAAGAGTTAAAGAGTTGAAGAGTTAAAGAGTTGAAGCGTTAAAGAGTTGAAGCGTTGAAGCGTTGAAGAGTTGAAGAGTTAAAGAGTTAGAGTTAAAGAGTTGAAGAGTTGAAGCGTTAAAGAGTTAAAGAGTTAAAGAGTTAGAGTTAAAGAGTTGAAGAGTTGAAGCGTTAAAGAGTTAAAGAGTTGAAGCATTGAAGAGTTAAAGAGTTAAAGAGTTAAAGAGTTGAAGCGTTAAAGAGTTAAAGAGTTGAAGAGTTGAAGCGTTAAAGAGTTAAAGAGTTAAAGAGTTGAAGAGTTAAAGAGTTAGAGTTGAAGAGTTAAAGAGTTGAAGCGTTAAAGAGTTAAAGAGTTGAAGAGTTGAAGAGTTAAAGAGTTGAAGCGTTAAAGAGTTAAAGAGTTGAAGAGTTGAAGCGTTAAAGAGTTAAAGAGTTGAAGAGTTAAAGAGTTGAAGCGTTGAAGCGTTGAAGCGTTGAAGAGTTGAAGAGTTAAAGAGTTAGAGTTAAAGAGTTGAAGAGTTGAAGCGTTAAAGAGTTAAAGAGTTAAAGAGTTGAAGAGTTGAAGAGTTAAAGAGTTAGAGTTAAAGAGTTAAAGAGTTAGAGTTAAAGAGTTGAAGAGTTGAAGCGTTAAAGAGTTAAAGAGTTGAAGCGTTGAAGAGTTAAAGAGTTAAAGAGTTGAAGAGTTAAAGAGTGAAAGAGTTGAAGCGTTAAAGAGTTAAAGAGTTGAAGAGTTGAAGCGTTAAAGAGTGAAAGAGTTAAAGAGTTGAAGAGTTGAAGAGTTAAAGAGTTGAAGAGTTGAAGCGTTGAAGCGTTAAAGAGTTAAAGAGTTAAAGAGTTAGAGTTAAACAGTTGAAGAGTTAAAGAGTTAAAGAGTTAAAGAGTTGAACAGTTAAAGAGTTAAAGAGTTAGAGTTAAAGAGTTAAAGAGTTAAAGAGTGAAAGAGTTAAACAGTTAAAGAGTTGAACAGTTAAAGAGTTAAAGAGTTGAAGAGTTGAACAGTTAAAGAGTTAAAGAGTTAAAGAGTTAGAGTTAAACAGTTAAAGAGTTAAAGAGTTGAACAGTTAAAGAGTTGAACAGTTAAAGAGTTAAAGAGTTAAAGAGTTAAACAGTTAAAGAGTTAAAGAGTTAAAGAGTTGAACAGTTAAAGAGTTAAAGAGTTAAAGAGTGAAAGAGTTAAACAGTTAAAGAGTTAGAGTTGAAGAGTTAAAGAGTTAAAGAGTTGAAGCGTTAAAGAGTTGAAGCGTTGAAGCGTTGAAGCGTTGAAGCGTTGAAGAGTTGAAGAGTTGAAGAGTTAAAGTGTTAAAGAGTTAGAGTTAAACAGTTGAAGAGTTAAAGAGTTAAAGAGTTAAAGAGTTGAACAGTTAAAGAGTTAAAGAGTTAAAGAGTTAGAGTTAAACAGTTAAAGAGTTAAAGAGTGAAAGAGTTAAACAGTTAAAGAGTTGAACAGTTAAAGAGTTAAAGAGTTAGAGTTGAACAGTTAAAGAGTTAAAGAGTTAAAGAGTTGAACAGTTAAAGAGTTGAACAGTTAGAGTTAAAGAGTTAAAGAGTTAGAGTTAAACAGTTAAAGAGTTGAACAGTTAAAGAGTTAAAGAGTTAAAGAGTTGAACAGTTAAAGAGTTGAACAGTTAAAGAGTTAAAGAGTTAAAGAGTTAGAGTTAAACAGTTAAAGAGTTAAAGAGTTGAACAGTTAAAGAGTTGAACAGTTAGAGTTAAAGAGTTAAAGAGTTAGAGTTAAACAGTTAAAGAGTTGAACAGTTAAAGAGTTAAAGAGTTAAAGAGTTGAACAGTTAAAGAGTTGAACAGTTAAAGAGTTAAAGAGTTAGAGTTAAACAGTTAAAGAGTTAAAGAGTTGAACAGTTAAAGAGTTGAACAGTTAAAGAGTTAAACAGTTAAAGAGTTGAAGAGTTGAAGAGTTGAAGCGTTGAAGCGTTGAAGAGTTGAAGCGTTGAAGAGTTGAAGCGTGAAAGAGTGAAAGAGTGAAAGAGTTGAAGAGTTGAAGAGTTGAAGCGTTGAAGCGTTGAAGAGTTGAAGCGTTGAAGAGTTGAAGCGTTGAAGAGTTGAAGAGTTGAAGAGTTAAACAGTCAAACAGTTGAAGAGTTGAAGCGTTAAAGCGTTAAAGCGTTAAAGCGTTAAAGCGTTGAAGCGTTGAAGCGTTGAAGCGTTGAAGAGTTGAAGCGTTGAAGCGTTGAAGAGTTGAAGCGTTGAAGCGTTGAAGAGTGGAAGAGTTGAAGAGTTGAAGAGTTGAAGCGTTGAAGCGTTGAAGCGTTGAAGAGTTGAAGCGTTGAAGAGTTGAAGCGTTGAAGAGTTGAAGAGTTGAAGAGTTGAAGCGTTGAAGAGTTGAAGAGTTGAAGAGTTGAAGAGTTGAAGAGTTAAACAGTTGAACAGTTGAAGAGTTGAAGAGTTGAAGAGTTGAAGAGTTAAACAGTTAAACAGTTGAAGAGTTGAAGCGTTAAAGAGTTAAAGAGTTAAAGAGTTGAAGAGTTAAACAGTTGAAGAGTTGAAGAGTTGAAGAGTTGAAGAGTTAAACAGTTGAACAGTTGAAGAGTTGAAGAGTTGAAGAGTTAAACAGTTAAACAGTTGAAGAGTTGAACAGTTAAACAGTTAAACAGTTAAAGAGTTGAAGAGTTGAAGAGTTAAAGAGTTGAAGAGTCTACATGTGGTGCAGTTAATTCGGGCTGAGCTAGTTGTGGAGGGGGGGGGGCAGAGAGGGGCCTGGATGTGGTCTTCAGGGGTCCCTGCTCGGGATTATGGGGGATTGACTGTTAAAGAGGCCTCGTGATTGTGTTGGTCGAGATGAAGCAACGCTAGCGTTGAGAAAGATTAAAGTCAGAGGAATATATGTTCCAGCTGCTTTGACGGCCGGAAGGTTCTGGAGACGTTTACGCTGACTCAAATGAAACGGTGTTAGAAAGGAGACACATCGGGTACGAGTGAAACCTCTGAAGATGTCTGTACGTGTGCAGCTGGTGAAGGCAGAGATGGTGTCTTTGATCAGGATGAAAGTCATGTTTACCTCCATCTCATCATCAGGCTGAGGCTGATCAATGTCTGCAGTTCTGTGGATATTCTGTCACGAACCAAAGTCCTGGACACAAGTGTTGACCTGATGGTGGCGCTAGACGAAGAATCAGAGGATCAACAGAGTCAGTGGGGTTCATCCTCCGGGGATCATGAACGTCATCACATTCCATCCAACAGCTGTTGAGATGTTCCAGTCTGGACCAAAGTGACCACGACAGATGTTCGAGTTTTTCTACGACAGAGCTGAAAGCTCAGAGTGGATGTTACGCAATCCAGGAACCAGAAAGACAATAGCCCCCCCCCCCCCCCCCCCCGCAGCTCAGCTCCTCAAATTGGATCCAGGAGACTTCAGTGAATGAAGCCTCTGTGCTTTTGTTATGAGGCACACACACACACACTCTCACACACACACACACACACACACACCCGTGGATGAAACTTTTTGGGTAAATTGTGCAATCAGCCTCAGTGAGCTGGCAGTCAGCAGCAGTCTGGCTGCAGCTTCACTTTGCCTCCATGAGAGAGACCACTGTGTGTGTGGGGGGGGGAGGGGTCCACCTCCAGGAGCCCCCCACATTCTTATTTACTCTATAATTTACTTTTATCCAACCCGGGACTCACTGGAGCTAAAACGACTCTACATCACATGAGCACAGAAGAAGAAGCTTGTCAACAAACGAAGATGTGAGTTTGAAACACAAACAGGATGTTTGTCTGTTACTCAGTAAGAAGTCAGCAGAAGACAAAACAACACATTAAAGAACACAAACTGAAGGAGGAATCCCAGCTTTGAGTTCTTCTAGTGGCCACCAGGGGGCGACTCCTCTGGTTGTATAGAAGTCTATAGAAAATGACTCTACTTCTCTCTTGATTTATTCCCTCAGTAAACATTGTAAACATGAGTTTATGTCTCAATCTCTAGTTTCAAGTCTTCTTCAATACAGCATGATGTTCATTTAGTACATGATGGTCCATTTAGAGTCACACAGACC
This sequence comes from Lycodopsis pacificus, assembly GCA_028022725.1. Classification (NCBI taxonomy): domain Eukaryota; kingdom Metazoa; phylum Chordata; class Actinopteri; order Perciformes; family Zoarcidae; genus Lycodopsis; species Lycodopsis pacificus. The sequence continues at coordinate 1,074,646 of CM051707.1, read as the reverse complement.
ATAAAGCAGATCAGTGGCGATCTAGTGACCCCTGGTGGCCACTAGAGAGAATGCAGCTTTAACACGTGAAGCTCTGACTTCTCTCCTGTGACAGTCGACGTTTTGTGCCGATAGTTATTGATGCAGAACCAGAACAAAGTAACGCTGTAAATAAACACAAGAAAAACTTTACTTTACTTGTGTATTAGAGAACGAGTTTTGCGGACCGGACCCAAAGAGCCGAGGAGTTCCCAGAAACCTTTGCATCATCAGTGAGGTATTATTCACACTCTCCAGGGGAACACACACCCCCACACACCCCCACACACACACACACACACACTGAAAGAAGCTGCTCTCTGATGTGTTTGTGTTCTCAGAAGAGTGTTAACAGATTTATTGCTCCACTGGGCCAAAGACACGTTGACTCGTTATTCTCTGTCGGCCACGAGACGAACATTTAACTTTTCTGTTTCCTCTGAAAAGCAGAGAAACGAGAAGAAAACATCAATGAGATGCAACTTCTTCATTAATCTCTGTGAACTGAACGTTTCAGTCTTATTGATCGAAACATTCACTTGTCTTGCTTCCTTGAACTATAAAGAGAGAAGCAACATTTCTTTGATTTATTCTTCCTCTGCGACCCTGAACGCACCATGAAGCACCACCTTCACCTTCATCTTCTTCATCCTGTCTGAGGCGATGATGCCTCCAGCATCGTCTCATCGGTTTTTCTTTAAGGAAACAAACAGCTGAACGTGAAGCAGACGACTCGTCTTCATCACGTTGAACATGTTGAAGCAGTGCTGCCCCCGAGTGGCCGAGTCGCCACATTACAGCCGTTCAGTCTGGTTCATCTGTGGAGCGACTTTAGTTTGATAAGAAAACCTAAATAACCCTGTCGACGTTTTGTGCTGATAATCATCGATGCAACGCTGTCACTGAACAGAAGGAAAACTTTATTCACAGTTCCTCTTAAATACACAGCGAGGACGTGAGCGGCGTTCAGTCCGCGTGTCCGAGTCCAGCAGCTCAGAACTTCACCACTTTGGTTTCTCTGGGTTTGGGTTTCTTCAGCGGGACGTGAACGTCCTCGTGGTCGGCGCTCATGTTGTTGGACAACCAGGGAACCGTCAGCGAGTTAGCTGCAGGGAGACGAAGAGTGAAACTCAACTCTCCAGTGAGGAAGACTCCGGTACTAACGCGGAGAATCAAGTAACAACACGAGAGAAGATCCAACACGATCATCAAAATAATAATATGGAATATTTCATTATGAAATGTAAACGTTAGGAAGCAGCTTGGAGACTCACAGGCAGCCTGATGTTCAGGACAATCCTTCTGGAAATGTTCCACCGAACCACAAACACGACAGGAACCTCCTGCAGAAACACACGCCGGCATTATACTACTGTCAAATGAAGTCCTGTATTATACACGTGTACATTTATGCATTTATGATGAACATCAGCGTTGAACCTTGAGCGTAGAGCCCTTTAGGATTATCTGGACAGCCTCGGGACACGTGTCCGGTCTGACCGCAGATGAAGCACTTAGCGTACGGATGTTCTCCTGAAAACAAGGAGTTATGAATATTAATATCATGTTAATTATGATTCAAACGCAGACGTCTCCGCGGGGTTTCTCACCCAGAGCCGGGTCCACTTTGGCTCTGCACTTGTGGATCTCGTGCTCGGTGGAGCCGCAGCGGTAGCAGATGCCTCGGCCCATCTCCTCGTCGCGGTCGGCCTCCGGACAGTCGGCCAATCCGTGACCGGGCTTCCTGCAGTTAAAGCACAGCTGCAAGGAGGGAAGGAGACAAGGAGACGAGGACTCAGTGACTTGTGTAAAATGTGGAAATGATGCCGACAGTCCACCCCCCCCCCATCACGCACCATGTTGCTCTTCTTGTCGTTCTGCCTCTTCACCCGTCTGTCCTCCCTCCTCCTGTCTTTCTTCAGAGCCGTCTCCACCTCCTCCCGGAGCTCCCGTCCTCCTGCTCCCCCCCGAGGCAGCGGCCGTCCGCTCTGCTGGAGGAACTCCAGGAAGCCGTTCACGTCCTCGCTCACGTAGTCCTTCTTGGGACGGTTTGGTTTCTTCACAGCTGATCCGCCGGGATAAGTCCCTCTCAGATGGTCCCTCTGATGGTCCCTCTGGGGTCCATGTCTAGAGCCGCCTGAATGGTGACCTCCTCCTCCTCCTCCTCCTCCTCCTCCAGCAGCAGCAGCAGCAGCAGCTCCTCCTCCTCCTCCTCCTCCTCCTCCTCTCAGCTGAGTCCATGGAGTGGCCTCTGCCGGCTTGTGTTTGTGGACGTTATTGGCTCTCGCCCACCTCGTCATGACGGAACCGTCTGAAGTTTAAAGAGGAATAATTCACAGAAACATTTCTGTTAGCGCAGATTTGGCTTCTTTTTATTTGATCAGTTAAGGATACGATGCGTCAGCACAGAATAACATCTGATGAACTTATAGAATAATAATACATTGTATTTGTATAAGGTACTCAAAGATACTTTACATGCTACAAACAGAAACAATAAAAGCAATTACAATAAACGAACTCGATGACGTAATAAGGAGAGTAACAGTAACGTTACTTTGAAGCACATAAACAGTTGATAATGAATTTAAACTTAAAGAGTCAAACGTTACTGAAACTGTTGAATCTAAACGTCGTTAAGAGAAATTATTTTACGTAAAAACAGCAAAAGATAACTTTGTTGACATTTTTATTAGCATGTAAAGCTAGCAGCTAAGCTACCGACACAGAGCGTTATCTACGTTTTTAGCTAAAAGTAGCATTTCGCCACTCGTGAGCTAACTTATTACAACAACATAGCTTAAATAAAACTTTCTTATTGAATATGTCGTTTAAAAAATACAATTATAAGTTTAGAAACAACGTTACCTTGAGCGATGTACAGCCCATGTGATTGTATTTTCACCGGAAGTGCTCGTCTTCTTCGCGGTCTTCTTCTTTGTTTGTATTATCGGATCACAAACCATCAGAAGAGCTCCACACCGCCCCCTGCTGTCTGTTCATGTGAACGACAACATGATGAGTCTGAACGTTTAACTGGTTTTAAAACTTGTGAAAAATATATAAATATAAATATAAATGCAATTTTATAAATATATATTAACATTCAATTTAAATATATAGATAATTACCAAAGTGGCCGGTATCAGGATTCATGAAAACAAACGAACAAAAACAAAAATAGTAGTAGTCGTCTCTAAAATGAATAAACTCACATATTAAACATGACAATGCCATAAATGAAGTTGTATTAAAATTTGAATATTGATGAGGTATTAAATTACTTATACGATTCAAATGAATATGTAAGTTATTCATTTCAATATGCACAATAAATAAATAAAAGCAGCAGTTAAATGACATTTAATGATGTTAAATCTCTGGTTTCCCCCAAAAACACTCATTAAACAAAAGATTCGTATTTAAAAAAGAGAACAAGAGAGGACAAGATGGTGCAACATGATTAAAACGTTTCTTTGCCTCCATTATAACAAATGAAGTTGTTAAAATCAATAAATTAAATTAGTGAGAGTGAGACAGGAGGTCGTTAACGGCTCACAGCTGACGTTACTTAAGCTGCCTAACGACGCAGAGGCTTCATCGTCTCTGAGCAACATGCTGCTGCTCGTCCTCGTCGCTCTTCTCGTTGTTCCACATGGTGAGAAATCGACACGTTTGTTTCACTTCCTGGAGGAGAAAGTAAGGAAGGTGATGTGTGATGTGTGTGATGTGTGTGTTCTTTAGTGGGCTGCCGGCCTCTACGGGAGGAAGCAGGAGGTACGTGTGACTGAACAGCCAGCAACATGCTCCCGTTGGTGGGAGACGAGTTGGTTTCATGTCTGAATGTGTTCACAGCCGCTCAGGACGACCTGCTCATCAACGTCCAGCGTTCTCTGAAGTCCAACCCAGAGACTCTCGAAGGTCCGTACTTCAACTGTAACATGTGACCAGAACGGTTGAACAAATGGGTTTCATGTCGTTCTTCTACTTCCCTTCATGTCGTCGTGAACAGAGCTGGCGGAGCAGCAGGCCGTGCTGGAGGGCGACATCGTTCTGTCCGTGAGTATCATCAGTACAGCGTCGCTGTGAACCTTCTGCCCATGTTCAGCACTTCTCCATGACTTTCAGCTCCACAAAAACACTACGTTTCCCATCATGCCACACTGTCTCTGTCGTAACAGCAGATTGTGAGAGTTTGAGAACTTACTTCAAAGAGGCTCAGGGAGACGCTGAACGCTGTTATTGTTTCTTTGTGACGTCGGTGTATCGACCGTCTGACCCCACAGAGCGACAGGAACGCATTGGGAGCCAGCTGGCCCACGACCGCGATCCCGTACGCCATCAGCCCCGAGCTGGGTGAGCCGCTTCACATCCCTGCTCCGTGTTTCTACTCGTCTTTATTCTAATGTCCTGCGTTTCTTTAATTGGCAGCCGGTCGGACCGCTGACATCCTCTCTGCGATGGCGATGGTGTCCGAAGACACCTGTGTGTCGTTCCCCAAGAGAAGCTCTGAGAGCAGCTACCTGCACTTCATCACCAGCAGAGGGTGAGGTCTCCGTGCTGCGCACTCATGTGTTCATAGAGGTCCGGTAACACGGAACATTCCGTCTCTTTCTGCATCCACCCACCTGTCCAGGTGTGCGTCGTTCGTCGGCTTCGGCGGCGGCGAGCAACCCATGTTCATCGGCCCCACGTGCATTGTGGGTAACATCGTCCACGAGATTCTTCACGCGCTGGGCTTCCACCACGAACACACGAGGATGGACCGCGACGCGTACATCACGGTTCTGTTCAACAACATCATGGAGGGTAAAGGCTTCTGGTTCAAGATCTCTGGACGGATACAAATACTCCGTTCATCAGACCAAAGCCTCCACAAGGGGGCGCCGCAGAGGCTGCACTTATCAACCACACATGGACACTCATAGATATCAACATTTAATATCCATAAAACGGCGCTGCAGGAGTTGCCTGAGAATTGTCACGTTTCTTTAATATCAGTGTTCCAGTGATTGTCAGTACACTAGTACACTAGTGCACGAGTGCACTAGTGCATGAGACGCATGATGTCATACAGGTCAAGCTCAGGTGAGCAAAGATGAATCGTGCATTCAGCAGAGACGCTGTAACAGAACAAGAAGTAAAAACGCATTTCTGACTGAATTATGTTTTATTATAATAATAATAATAATAATACTGCTGATGTGTTTCAGGGAAGGAGAGGAACTTCCGCAAAGTACCAGGCACGACGTTTGACCTCAGCTATGACGTGAACTCCATCCTTCACTACGGAAGGTAACGTGATCATAACGCTCTGTGTTTATGAAGAAGTTATTGATGTAAATGTGTTTATGAAGAAGTTATTGATGTAAATGTGTTTATGAAGAAGTTATTGATGTAAATGTGTTTATGAAGAAGTTATTGATGTAAATGTGTTTATGAAGAAGTTATTGATGTAAATGTGTTTATGAAGAAGTTATTGATGTAAATGTGTTTATGAAGAAGTTATTGATGTAAATGTGTTTATGAAGAAGTTATTGATGTAAATGTGTTTATGAAGAAGTTATTGATGTAAATGTGTTTATGAAGAAGTTATTGATGTAAATGTGTTGTTGTGCATCAGTGTGTTTTTTTCAGCCAACGGTCATCGCACCATCGTCCCCAACCAGCACGTGGAGAACATGGGCCAGAGGGTGGCGATGACCAAGAGCGACGTCCAGAAAGTCCGCCGCCTCTACAACTGTGGTACTCTACACGTGTACTTGTACTGCCATCGTGGTAACGTGAGCAGTATTGATGCACGAGGCCTCAGTAACTCTTTGTTCTCGTCTCTCCAGAGGCTCCAACAGCTGAAGAGGAACGCGTCGTCATGGAGACGGTGCACGGTGCGACGAACAGCAGAACTGATCAGAGCGCATCGCTGCAGCAGCTGAATTCCACCACTAGAGGGCAGAACAACACCGGACATGAATAAAGGCAGAAGCATGAACTCACCTGTCTACTTGAGTTATTACGCGCAGCCACCGTGATGTTGTGTCTTTAGTCTCTGAACATGATGATGATGATGATGATGATTAAGTAAAATGTTCACAAATGTGTTTTGTTTGTCCAGACGGGTCAAAAAAACCCAAATCTTCAGTTTCAGACACGAAGAGGATGAAACACGTTCATGCTGCGCACTATGACTGAAACGCGTCACGCCTTCAGCTCAACGCAAAACAAATGTAAAAACGTTTCATATCGTTTGTTTGTTTTATATAAAGTTGTGAAACACGAAGAAGAAATACTTGCCTGAGTTATGATCTGTAGAGGCGCATTCATATGTCGATTCATCTTAAAGGCTAAAAGTTCTCTGTCTTTAGTTTGTGTCACTACGTAAAGAGTTAGTGTTTCAGGTACTTCACTGATGTACTTGTACTTGTATTGAATCAGTTAATATAACCCGTTATAGTCCATCTATAACTGAATATGTTGAACTCGTCTGTAGTTTCACTTCTTTCCGCTTCAGTTTAAATGTCGGATATTTACAGATCACTGGTTCCTCTCGTTCACACATCGCAGGAAAACCACATTTACTGACTTCCCGTGAAAGTCTTCAATCTATTTTAAATATCTGTTTATTATCTGCACGTTGAGTCACCGGAGCACGTGCCGCTCTGCGTTCATTTGAACTGCACTCGTCTGGATGACGA
>CM051707.1:1030436-1062936 GCA_028022725.1 Lycodopsis pacificus | reverse complement strand
GCAGAGGAGGGCAGCCTCAGGGTTTTACTGGAAGAGAATAAATATCACTAAGTGTCCTTTATCGGAGTTTAAAAAGATAAATAAAAACAAAGGCACTCGAGGAACACAAGATCAGGGTGAACGTGTGAGCTTCTCTGTTTCTTCCTCCATGTGAAGCTGAAACAGAGTTGTTTTTCTTCCCGAGTGTCGGTGAACTGCTGGATGTTACACTCACTCCCACTGGGATGAACTCACGAAGGCCACAGCCAGCGGGGAGGAACTAGAGGATCACCAGAGGCTGCTTGAGCGATGGAAACACTTGAATCTTCTCTCCACCTCTGATGTGATTCTGTTTCGGGGCATTGGTGGAATGAAGAGAAGTACATTTACTCAAGTACGTCTCACGGGTACCTTTTACCCACATGCATCTCCAGATTCAATTCATTTTTGTACAGCCCAAAATTACAAATTAGCCTCAGAGGGCTTTACAACCTGCACACATGAGACATCCTCTGACCTTTGACCCTCAGGAACAACTCCCCCAGAAACCCTTCAACGGGGAGAAAAGAGGGAGAGCAGCAGATGTGTTGACGTTTGTGATGAAGTGTTTCCTTTAAATACTTCTACAGCTAAATACACATGTGGAGTATTTTCACAGCGTGGTAGGAGTACTTTTACTTCAGTAAAGGGTCTGAATACTTCTTCCACCTCTTGCCAAAGCAATACAGACTCTGAACTCGGCGTTGACCCCCGTCGACGAGCAGAATCCCTGATGAAGACGCTCCTCCTCCTCCTCACTGTGTGTGTGTGTGTGTGTGTGTGTGTGTAGCTGCATGTTTTTTCCCTAAAAATGCACTTCTTCTATCTTTTAAAGGCCGATACACAATGTGCTTGACTGAAGCGTCCGGTTGTGTGTAAGATAACGGTGTTGGAATCAGCGTTTGTACAGTTCTACTTCTACGAGCTTGGACATGAAACAGGATTCTTGCTTTTTGTTTTGAAGTCCAGCTGGAATTAAACTGTTTGTTTGTTTGCGGCTCCGCTCTGTAAGTCGCATCCTAACATACTCTTCATTCTTCACGTAACATTGAAGGCATTTTCTTGAGCAATACCCGGATGTGAACTACATTAGCAAGAATGTATGAGAATGAAACGTGAGTTTACTGCACATACTAAACCGTCCCACAATGCAATGCAGCCGGTTGCCTTTATTAAGTTTTAATATGTTTCAATGAGAGAAAGTAACCGTTCAGATTCCCAATATGTGGTCAGGTTATGGTCTCAATCTCTACGTCGTCAAAATACGGTCACTTCAATTCACTGGTTGCAAAAAAACAAGATGGCGACGGCCAAAACGGCGAACTGGAGGCTTCAATACGTCAGAACACAAACAAGTGTATGATGACGGCGTACTTAATCCTTCTTTAGCAGGCGGCATGTCGTTCATACTGACTGAGTTCGTAGTTGGAAGTACGTACGAATGTAGTCTTTGGCTTTGAGCTAAAGCTAACACTGCACTAGCATGGAGTACACATCACACGTTGACCCGAAGATGCGTTAGATACAGAAACCATCACAATTCATCCTGATGGGAACATGAATTTTCCCTCATAACCTCGACTCTCAGAGAGCTAAACAGACATTCACCAGTTAAAATGAGCTTCTGCTGCTAACAAACGTTAGCTAAGACTGACCGTGTTCTGGTTTTTACTCTTCAGCATCACAAGCTAACGGAACACTGCTTGCCGTTAGCTTGTTAGCATTCAGTCAGTCTTGGATGCATCGGTAACGACGGGATACGAGACTCAACTCATCGAGACAATACGTCCACACAGTTGCCGTATCGATCACTTCCTTTCAACACTCAACGACGGAGTTTGAAAACCTTTATTTCGTTACTGCGTGACGTGACGGTCTTTGTGATTTCAGTTGGACTTTAAGTTGAGAATAATTTCCTCGTTATCTACTCGTGTCTTTCCTTCTCTGCTCCTGTGTTCTGGTTTTCCGATGCTTTTACTTTGAAGTCTCTTCATATGAAGGGTTTGAATAAAGGCCGTGGCTTTGGAACACAAACAGGGACGCTTGTCTTTTCAGAGGATCGACTGAAAAGCACTTACAGAGCAAAGAATAATGGAATCAGACAATAGAGCGTCGCTGCCGTCTGTCAGGAGAATTATCTTCGTCTGCTGCACTGACCTCTGACCCCAGTATAAAGCACCGCGATAAACAGGTCTACTCCACCGAATAATGGACCAAAGAAATGTCCCAACAATAAGCAGATGTGGGAAACGAAAGGTGGTAATGAACTCGTTAGCTCGCAGCAGAAAGCAGAAGGTGTTGACGTCTTGTGATTGGTGCGTAATTACAGCGGTGAAAGCCCTCCAGTGGTGTAATTGAGTGTAATTAGGACGGCTCTTTTATCCCCCGATGTTCTGTCTGCAGAGTTTATTATATTTATTTAATTCACTATTTGTAAGATTTAAAAAGCTTCCTCTTCGTAAAGCTTTAACGCTGAACACCTCGTAGACCTCAGTGTGCTGGAGACGGCTTTTTATTGTAAAAAGAGCAGAATATCACGTTCATTCCTTCCATGTTTATGATGACAGCTTCATGGCTCCGAGGTCTTATGGTATTGGATTTTTAATGTCTTTTTTATGACGCCATATTAAGCCCCGACAGTGTTCGTCTCCGTCGCGTTTCGGCGGTGAATCAGATGACATCACTGCTCCTCAGCTGGAAACGAATAAAACAGATTCACGGTCATGTTTTTCTAGTTTCAACCTCTTTGGCCGACAAGAAACGTCAACGTCACAAAGTCCTGCAGCTCGAGTCGGGATGACAACCCTTTCAAAAACACGATCAATACTCAAAATATCTGCACACGACAAGTACAGATGGGCAGGAGAACGATGAGCTGTTTAAACCTGCTGAGATTCTGTTTTATTCTCTTCTTATCAACAAAATATTATCTGCATCGATGACAAAGAATGATGAGCCTGACGTCTCTTCTTCCTCTGAGCCAAACAGCTCCATTAAAAACCCATCAATGAGCCTCACTGTTGCTCCACCACATCTCTGAGGGCGGAGTCACAGAAGCATTCTGTGGCTGCTGTGGCCGCCAAAAACCCCACAAATCAGAAAGAAAGATCGATTCTCAAATGATGGAAACACACCTTTCACTGCGCTGCAGGGGCACAATTAATATGCACATTTCTATGTAAATGAGCCGCATATATAGAGATATATGTTTCACAAATCTACATATATATATATGTATACATAAATATTTATATATATATACACATATAAAAAAAAAAATATATATATATATATATATATATATATACAAATATATATATATATATATATATATATATATATATATATATATATATATACAAATATATATATATATATATATATATATATACAAATATATATATATATATATATATATATATATATATATATATGTATATACAAATATATATATATATATATATATATATATATATATATATATATATGTATATATATATATATATATATATGTATATATATATATATTTATATATATATATATATATTTATATATGTATATATATGTATATATATATATATATGTATAAATATTTATACGGAGCTCCTGTAACATGAATAATACGCAGACTGATGCTCTGAGGTGGGAGAGAAGCGAAATACAGTCTCAGATTATTACTGTGAAAATAAAGAAGTTACCGCAACAAACCACGTCCCTCATCTTATATTTACATAGATTACCAGTTATTATCACTATGAGAGGAAGAAGCTATTTATTTACAATCCACTATATTATTCATATCACAGTGTGTGGATTTATTAAAGTACTGCATTGAAGTACAATCTTGAGGTACGTGTACTTTACTTGAGTATTTCTGCTTCTTTATACTTCTACTCTACTACATCTCAGAGGTAAATATTGTTACTGCACTAGATTTATCCGACAGCTTTAGTTGCTTCTGATTATTAAAACAAAATGTAAAAAATAAACAAAATAATGACGTATTATTACAGATTGCATGAAGCCATTTAAATGAGCTCCACCTTTAAAGTGATGAAGATTAATGCATCAATAATTATAATACAATAACCTCACGCATATTATTCTGCACATTGAGTACTTTTACTTTTAGTACTTTAAGTATATTTTGATGCCGGTATCATAATTGTGTAATTAAGTGTATTTGAGTATTTTATTGATAGTATTTCTACACTATTACTACTTTTACTCAAGTAAATGATCTGAGTACTTCTTCCAACAGATAATGTAAACTGTGTGTATATTAATCTATAATACATAATATATATTTATTATATTACTACGTGTATTGTTCTTATTATTTATACCACTTAAGATCAAAATATACAATATCATTTGTATATATTTTATTTAAATAGTTCTTAATGTTTCTGAACGTGTGAATTCATCCTCAGGGATCAATAAGGAGGTCTGATCCTATCTCATCTTCTCTTTTGTGTTGAATGTAAAGATGAGTGTGAGAAAGAGAACAAATAAGAGACAGAAAAGCCCCGAACCAGAAGGAGAGGAGTGTGTGTGTGTGTGTGTGTTAATTCAATAACAAATAAGGATGTTATCCTGTTAGAAAGTAGCCGTTGTGCTCGGGGGTCTGCTCTGACACGGTTAAATGTCAGAGCCCATCTCTGCAGAGACTAATCGCATGAGAGTGGAGGAACACACACACACACACACACACACACACACACACACACACACACACACACACACACACACATGCTTGTTTTTTATGTATTTTTCCATCTGTTATTTAAAGATCATGAATTTCTGAATTAATAAATATTTACCCGTTGAAACATGTTTTTTTTTCATCTAAGTCGAAGCTCGAAAGGGACGGAGGGTGCAGATTGTAAAACCCCCCCAGAGGCAAGTTTGTGATGCCAACTGTCACGTGTTCTTGTACCAAAACAAACATGGACGCCAACTGTCACGTGTTCTTGTACCAAAACAAACATGGACGCCAACTGTCACGTGTTCTTGTACCAAAACAAACATGGACGCCAACTGTCACGTGTTCTTGTACCAAAACAAACATGGACGCCAACTGTCACGTGTTCTTGTACCAAAACAAACATGGACGCCAGCTGTCACGTGTTCTTGTAACAAAACAAACATGGACGCCAACTGTCACGTGTTCTTGTACCAAAACAAACATGGACGCCAACTGTCACGTGTTCTTGTACCAAAACAAACATGGACGCCAACTGTCACGTGTTCTTGTACCAAAACAAACATGGACGCCAACTGTCACGTGTTCTTGTACCAAAACAAACATGGACGCCAACTGTCACGTGTTCTTGTACCAAAACAAACATGGACGCCAACTGTCACGTGTTCTTGTACCAAAACAAACATGGACGCCAACTGTCACGTGTTCTTGTACCAAAACAAACATGGACGCCAGCTGTCACGTGTTCTTGTAACAAAACAAACATGGACGCCAACTGTCACGTGTTCTTGTACCAAAACAAACATGGACGCCAACTGTCACGTGTTCTTGTACCAAAACAAACATGGACGCCAACTGTCACGTGTTCTTGTACCAAAACAAACATGGACGCCAACTGTCACGTGTTCTTGTACCAAAACAAACATGGACGCCAACTGTCACGTGTTCTTGTACCAAAACAAACATGGACGCCAGCTGTCACGTGTTCTTGTAACAAAACAAACATGGACGCCAACTGTCACGTGTTCTTGTACCAAAACAAACATGGACGCCAACTGTCACGTGTTCTTGTACCAAAACAAACATGGACGCCAACTGTCACGTGTTCTTGGACCAAAACAAACATGGACGCCCAACTGTCACGTGTTCTTGTACCAAAACAAACATGGACGCCAACTGTCACGTGTTCTTGGACCAAAACAAACATGGACGCCAACTGTCACGTGTTCTTAGACCAAAACAAACATGGACGCCAACTGTCACGTGTTCTTGTACCAAAACAAACATGGACGCCAACTGTCACGTGTTCTTGTACCAAAACAAACATGGACGCCAACTGTCACGTGTTCTTGTACCAAAACAAACATGGACGCCAACTGTCACGTGTTCTTGTACCAAAACAAACATGGACGCCAACTGTCACGTGTTCTTAGACCAAAACAAACATGGACGCCAACTGTCACGTGTTCTTAGACCAAAACAAACATGGACGCCAACTGTCACGTGTTCTTAGACCAAAACAAACATGGACGCCAACTGTCACGTGTTCTTGTACCAAAACAAACATGGACGCCAACTGTCACGTGTTCTTGCACCAAAACAAACATGGACGCCAACTGTCACGTGTTCTTGTACCAAAACAAACATGGACGCCAACTGTCACGTGTTCTTGCACCAAAACAAACATGGACGCCAACTGTCACGTGTTCTTCGACCAAAACAAACATGGACGCCAGCTGTCACGTGTTCTTGCACCAAAACAAACATGGTTTGTGACGTCATTGTGCATCAATTTGCATGAAGCATGAATTTCAATAGGAATATATTCAATATCTATATGATATATTGTTTTTCCCTGACGGTCTGAATAAGTCACTTCGTTTGTTGCCAGAAGCCTCTGAGGAAAACGGAAAGCGATGTTTCTCGACAGCAGCGTCAAACTAGCTATAATATAATATATCACCACAAAACTCCACCGACATATTTCATGAATCCACTTCACTGGTCCCTCCAGCGGCAGTGGTAGCGTTGGACTTCCAGGTGTTAAATAACTGATTTGGGGAGTTAACAGCCTCTAGAGAATATTTTTAGTTGAAGGAGGCCTGAGTTCATCTCAACCCACCGGGCGAGTGTTTGAAGTGAGCGCCCTCAGGACGAGCTGGAGGGCCGTTCAGCGGCACATAATTGATTTGGGGATGTGGATATTTACATGAGCGGCTGCTCAGGGTTACTGTTAGTCATGCATTTATTCTGCTGCGGGAGTCGAGCAATCTTTGTGAAATGCATTCTGCTGACGCGGCGCTTCTTTGGGTGTCACGGAGTCACGCTTTGCTTACACATTGTCTCTGGAGGTTTTTCTGGATGTTTAGCAGTTTTTCAACTTAAGTGGTTGTCATCGATGTTCACTCTGCTTCCTCCAGCCATCCGTCCTCAGAAGCAGAAGTGATGAAGTTAGCTGAATTAAAACCGTGCAGAGAAAACCTCGCATCTCCACCAAGTTCTAAAGAGTGTGTTTTCTGAAATGAAACATCAAACGCTGCATGAAATTAACATTTGAATCATCTCGTGATTAGACGTCATTATTAAAGACAGTCAAGCTGTATGTATGTAAAACTCTCATGTCCCAGTTTTCACCACATTTACAATTATTATAATATTATTGATGTCATTGATGTCATGTTAGTCAGTCGCTGCTCTACTTTAGTCCAGACTGAAGTTAGCTCCAGACCTTCCTGGTCCCAAGAGGATGAATCCCTCGGACTAAACTCGTACACCTCAAACACCAATTCATATAAAGGTGAAATCACCGTTTTGTATTCTAAAGTTGTCTTTCTTCAGATCTCACGAGGTGTTTTTCAGAGTCTCCAGAAGAAACTCAAGTTCGACTCCAATCTGGACGGAAGAAGAACTGTGTTGAGACGTTCGAACTCACCCCGAAATGTTGCAGACTGCTTGATGTGTGTGTGTGTTTAACAACGACTACTGTGAGCATGTAGCTGCTGACGTTAGCATTTAGCTGCTGAATAGCACGGCTTAAAGTCGTACTGTGTTCAAACGGAATGCAGAGGGAATTTTAGAGGTGAAAGTGCAAACAAAGGACACGGAAAAGATCCCAATGCATGATGGGAAACGGCAGACGAACGAGCTGATTGGCTCTTAGATTTGACAACAAACACCATGTTTTGTAGAAAATCCTAATTTCTCTGTAATTGTAATATTTAGAGCTTGATTGGTGCTATAAGTCTCAATAAAGGTTTAAATAAAAACATATCTTGAGTCGTTGATAATAATAATAACAATAATAAAGCTTATTAATATATTCATGTAGAGAATAAAACAAGATGATCAAAGTGTGCAGAAAAAACTGCTTAAGAGTCACATTCTGAATTCAGACACACGAGCCGCCGGCTGAGAACTCAAAGGCAGCTTGAGAAAGATTAAATGATGACGGCCATTAATTTCAGATTACCGCACAGAGTCGTCCATTAAGGTTTCGCCAACATCAGGACGGAAATGAAAGCGGTCGGCAGCATTATTAACCACAGTGAGATGTATCTCAAACACCCAGCAGAAGAAGATCAAACACAATCGCGTTCTGGCAGAAGCTCATCGCTACAGTGTGATTATTCTCTTTGTTCCATGAAGCTTCTGCTGGAAACACAACAGCAAACCACAAAGTAAGAACATGAACATTAGATGGAGGAGGAGGTGGAACATGGGGGAGTCAGCTGTGAGGAATGAAGTGAGAGGATGAGGTGTGTGGAGCGGCTCAGTCATGAAACATGTGCTGCGAAGAAATAACAATAAAAAGATTCACAATCTCATCGTTGAGATACTTGTAGTCTTATTGTCTCTCTTATTGTCTCTCTTTGTAGTCTTATTGTCTCTCTTTGTAGTCTTATTGTCTGTCTTTGTAGTCTTATTGTCTGTCTTTGTAGTCTTATTGTCTCTCTTTGTAGTCTTATTGTCTCTCTTTGTAGCCTTATTGTCTCTCTTATTGTCTGTCTTTGTAGTCTTATTGTCTGTCTTTGTAGTCTTGTCTGTCTTTGTAGTCTTATTGTCTGTCTTTGTAGTCTTATTGTCTGTCTTTGTAGTCTTATTGTCTCTCTTTGTAGTCTTATTGTCTGTCTTTGTAGTCTTATTGTCTGTCTTTGTAGTCTTGTCTGTCTTTGTAGTCTTATTGTCTTTCTTTGTAGTCTTATTGTCTCTCTTTGTAGTCTTATTGTGTCTCTTTGTAGTCTTATTGTCTGTCTTTGTAGTCTTGTCTTTCTTTGTAGTCTTCTTGTCTTTCTTTGTAGTCTTATTGCCTGTCTTTGTAGTCTTATTGTCTGTCTTTGTAGTCTTATTGTCTCTCTTTGTAGTCTTATTGTCTCTCTTTGTAGTCTTATTGTCCGTCTTTGTAGTCTTATTGTCTTTCTTTGTAGTCTTATTGTCTTTCTTTGTAGTCTTATTGTCTCTCTTTGTAGTCTTATTGTCTGTCTTATTGTCTCTCTTTGTAGTCTTATTGTCTCTCTTTGTAGTCTTATTGTCTTTCTTTGTAGTCTTATTGTCTCTCTTTGTAGTCTTATTGGCTCTCTTTGTAGTCTTATTGGCTCTCTTTGTAGTCTTATTGTCTCTCTTTGTAGTCTTTTTGTCGTAGTCTTATTGTCTCTCTTTGTAGTCTTATTGTCTCTCTTTGTAGTCTTTTTGTCGTAGTCTTATTGTCTCTCTTTGTAGTCTTATTGTCTTTCTTTGTAGTCTTATTGTCTGTCTTATTGTCTCTCTTTGTAGTCTTATTGTCTTTCTTTGTAGTCTTATTGTCTCTCTTTGTAGTCTTATTGTCTCTCTTTGTAGTCATATTGTCTCTCTTTGTAGTCTTATTGTGTCTCTTTGTAGTCTTATTGTCTGTCTTTGTAGTCTTATTGTCTGTCTTTGTAGTCTTGTCTTTCTTTGTAGTCTTCTTGTCTGTCTTTGTAGTCTTATTGTCTCTCTTTGTAGTCTTATTGTCTGTCTTTGTAGTCTTATTGTCTCTCTTTGTAGTCTTATTGTCTCTCTTTGTAGTCTTATTGTCTCTCTTTGTAGTCTTATTGTCTTTCTTTGTAGTCTTATTGTCTTTCTTTGTAGTCTTATTGTCTCTCTTTGTAGTCTTATTGTCTTTCTTTGTAGTCTTATTGTCTGTCTTATTGTCTCTCTTTGTAGTCTTATTGTCTCTCTTTGTAGTCTTATTGTCTTTCTTTGTAGTCTTATTGTCTCTCTTTGTAGTCTTATTGACTCTCTTTGTAGTCTTATTGTCTCTCTTTGTAGTCTTATTGTCTGTCTTTGTAGTCTTATTGTCTGTCTTTGTAGTCTTGTCTTTCTTTGTAGTCTTCTTGTCTGTCTTTGTAGTCTTATTGTCTCTCTTTGTAGTCTTATTGTCTGTCTTTGTAGTCTTATTGTCTCTCTTTGTAGTCTTATTGTCTCTCTTTGTAGTCTTATTGTCTTTCTTTGTAGTCTTATTGTCTTTCTTTGTAGTCTTATTGTCTCTCTTTGTAGTCTTATTGTCTTTCTTTGTAGTCTTATTGTCTGTCTTATTGTCTCTCTTTGTAGTCTTATTGTCTCTCTTTGTAGTCTTATTGTCTTTCTTTGTAGTCTTATTGTCTCTCTTTGTAGTCTTATTGTCTTTCTTTGTAGTCTTATTGTCTCTCTTTGTAGTCTTATTGTCTTTCTTTGTAGTCTTATTGTCTCTCTTTGTAGTCTTATTGACTCTCTTTGTAGTCTTATTGTCTCTCTTTGTAGTCTTTTTGTCGTAGTCTTATTGTCTCTCTTTGTAGTCTTATTGTCTCTCTTTGTAGCCTTATTGTCTTTATTTGTAGTCTTATTGTCTCTCTTTGTAGTCTTTTTGAAGATCTTTGTGGTTATCTTTGCTATGACGCTGGCTGCTGCTGCAGTGAGTGGAGGGTTGGGGGGGTTCACCACTTCATAACTTTAACACAGTCACACTTCATCATTCAGTCTGTGAGGAAGACTTTTTTGGCTTCATCTTTCGTAGAATTTGAAATGTAAATTCAAACGAACACAAGACACCATTTTCACACTTATGTTGTTGTTTCTGTTTGTGTGAATTTATGCACAGAAACAACAAAAGAACTAAAAACTGAAATCAAACGGCCGCCGTCTCCTCTTCACAGTATCTGAACAGACGTTCATCCATCTACATTGCTGCATGAATTATGTAGAATCTGGACAATACCACATCGCTTGCTCTCTTTTGTCTTCAGAAACAAACTCACAAATGTCCTCTTTTATTCAGACACACTGGCTCCATCAGAAAGAGGTATTTTTTTATTGAACATGCCACCATTAGGAGCGGCGCACCACTCCTCTGAAGGACTCCGACAGCGTGAGCTTCTCCCCCTGTGAGACCTGACGTGGGAGACAGACATTAACTCCCCGTGGGACGCCTTTGTGCTGCTGGTCTCTCCTGAGCGTCTCCATTCAGGGCTGCAAAAGAACGTCTGTCTGTCTGTCTGTCTGTCTGTCTGGGGGACTGTCGGTCTGTCTGTCTGTTGTCCTGTCTGTCTGTCTGTCTGTCTGAGTCGGTCTGTCTGTCTGGTCCTGTCTGTCAGATCTGTCAGCTGTCTGTCTGTCTGTCTGTCTGTCTGTGTCTGTCTGTCTGTCTGTCCTCTGTCTGTCTGTCTGTCTGTCTGTCTGTCTCCCCTCCCCCCTCCCTCCCTCCCCTCCCTCCCTCCCTCCCTCCCTCCCTCCCTCTCCCTCTCCTCACTCTCTCTCTCTCTCTCTCTCCTCTCTCTCTCTCCTCTCTCTCTCTCTTCTCTCTCTCTCTCTCCTCTCTCTCTCTCTCTCTTCTCTCTCTCTCTCTCTCTCTCTCTCTCTCTCTCTCTCTCTCTCTCTCTCTCTCTCTCTCTCTCTCTCTCTCTCTCTCTCTCCCTCTCTCCCTCTCTCTCCCTCTCTCTCCCTCTCTCTCTCTCTCCCCCCCCTCTCTCTTCTCTCTCTCTCTCCCCCCCCCTCTCTCTCTCTCTCTCTCTCCCCCCCCTCTCCCCCTCTCTCTCTCCCCCTCTCTCTCTCTCTCTCTCTCTCTCTCTCTCTCTCTCTCCTCTCTCTCTCTCTCTCTCTCTCTCTCTCCTCTCTCTCTCTCTCTCTCTCCTCTCTCTCTCTCTCTCTCTCTCTCCTCTCTCTCTCTCTCTCTCTCTCTCTCTCCTCTCTCTCTCTCTCTCCCTCTCTCTCTCTCTCTCTCTCTCTCTCTCTCCCCCCCCCCCCCTCGGAACAAAAAGACAGCGAGATCTGTTATTTCTATCGTTGTTCACGCTGCGCAGCGTTTCCTTGAAAAACAGCTGAAATAACCAGGAATGACTCAGTAATACTTTCATAAAATTGTCTGAAGATGAATTAAAGTTTCCGTGAGTTACTTGTCAACACAACCTGAAATCTATTGATGTGGTCGATACATAAATACAAAGTTAGGTTCGACGACACCTTTAATTCACCCTCCATGCTCATGAGTGAGAGAATCACAGTTATGCATCATATCATGAAAGTAAAGTAAAGCAGCTGAATTAACAACAACGGTCTGATGATGATGATGATGATGATGATGATGATGATGATGATCAGGAGGAGGCAGCCGTGTGAGGCTCTCTCTGATTTATGGTGGATGTAATATGAATTATGTCACGGATCACTGCACGCTGCAATACGCAGCTGAAATCAATACGTGAAGTGTTCAGAGAATATAAAGCTGTCTGCCTCCTCACGAACATATCGTCTGCTTTCTCTGCAGCTCAGTCAATAATATCTGATATAGATATATATATATATATATATATATATATATATATATATATATATATATATATATATATATATATATATCTTATATATTAACGTAAAGTATGAACACTACAACCATCTCTCAGGATCCCTCCTGAACTTCTCAAAACCAGGATCAAATATATAATAACACTCCTCTGGTTGTATAGAAGTCTATAGAAAATGACTCTACTTCTCTCTTGATTTATTCCCTCAGTAAACATTGTAAACATGAGTTTATGTCTCAGTCTCTAGTTTCAAGTCTTCTTCAATACAGCATGATGTTCATTTAGTACATGATGGTCCATTTAGAGTCACACAGACCATGAAGCAGGGGATGCTTTAGGGCGGGGCTACACGCTGATTGACAGGTCTCTAACAGACCATAAAGCAGGGGATGCTTTAGGGCGGGGCTACTGTGATTGACAGGTCTCTAATAGACCATAAAGCAGGGGATGCTTTAGGGCGGGGCTACACGTGATTGACAGGTCTCTACGTCACTCCTCCTCAGTCCATACATGGTCACTTCCTGTTCACTGGTTGATAATAAAACAAGATGGCGACGGCCAAAATGCTAAGATCGAGGCATCAAAACTTAGTTTACGACCAAACACCTTCCAGAAGTAAAGACGTTCAATCAGCCTCGGCCGTGCTTTGAGTTTACTGCAGTGTGGCTGACGTTAGCATGCTAACGTGCTAAGCTCAGACGGCGTGGATGAAGACCGTTGTTTACTTTGTAAAATGCAGCGAGCAGAAGTTCACACGTGTTGCTGGACTTTTGCAGGAAAAACGCACAAAAAATACTTTTGGTAAGATGAGGATGCGTTACATCAACGACTCCTGTTAAAGAACTGTTCAAAAGGTCAAAGGTGAACAGACCGGCTGAGTGCTTGTGGTCATGAGGCTCCTCCTGCTGCTCTATGCTTGAAATGTGCAAATGCACGAGGACCAGACAGCGACATGAGAAATGGTGCGGATCACTCATTGGTTACAGAGACTGCTGACCCAGCTGGTGCAGAGAATCACCGAGGAGTAGATTCAATCTCCTTTATCTCTCCTCATCTCAGCAATCCATTTCTCTCCCACCGCTTCCTCCGCTTGAGTTACTCTCTCGTCACAGCCGGCGACGGAGCGTTTGCTCCCGTCGCTCCTCTCCGGTTGATCTGCTGTCATCACGTGACGGAACAGCTCTGCACCGTTCTGTGATCATCTGCTCAGAATGAGCCGATTCTGCATTCCTGCTTCTATTCTTCCCCTCACGGCCGAGTGTCAACATGCAAAGACAAATGGTGGGATAGATGCTGCATCTATTCATCTCTTGATTGACATGATTGGAGGTTACAAGATGGCCGAGGCTTTCAAAGAGCTGCAGCGCTGCGGCCATGAAGGCAGCTTCATATCGTGAGCTGGGTCCAAAGCAGGTTCCCTCTGACCGCCGTCTCAACTCACACGAGTCCGTGTAAATGTTTATCACTCCAACAATGAAGACACGAAGACGCACCGACGGCTGAACCGTCCTCTTCATTACTGTTTACGACAGAAAATCTCTCACATCTGCAATTACCAACGATGGCGCCGGCAGATTGACCACCCGCGTTACATTACGAATCACTCACAGCCGTCAACTTCAAGCTACTTTCCATCATTAACATTTGCTCGTTGTACAATGTTCGTGCATTAGTGATCATCTTAATGAATATACATGTCGCTTAGCTTACGTATGTATTTGTGCTTTTGTAACTTTTAACGTGACGAAAGAAAAAGCCTTCAGGGAAACGTGACATATCTCACTTTACGTGGATTCAGTTGTTGAGTGTCAAGTCGATGGCTGTCTAATGCACAGAGCTACAGGAAGCACAAAATAAAAGCAGTTCGGTCTTCAGTCTCACCCGTGGTGTGGGTTGAGGTGAGGCCAAGAACACACAGACGAGTGGAGAAGAGTTTACTTTCACCAAAACATCTTCAACTTCCCTCCGACTGAGAAGAACGTCAGTCTGTCTACATATTACCAACCTCGCTGTGAAACCTGGTCGCCATCCTTCTCTTCCCAGCCTGCCCTGCTGGAACACATACATCACATCTGTTCCATGTAGTCATGACTACAGACCAACGCCGCGTCACCCAGAGTCAGGAACATGGCCGCGTGAAGGAAGAGTCCTGTTCCGATACGTCTGTCAGAGCAATATATACATTGCTATGTTTTTGCTCTGGCTTTGCGTTTAATGGAATAACTTCTTGTTTCACTCAGTCACGAAATAGATGTTGGCTTTGGACTTTTGTGGAACGTCAACGTTTCTGAACCAAAAATATGTTTCATATCAGCCATGTGTCACATTTGCAGAAAGGCTCAATACCACGTGGTTAACGTTGGTTTAGGCAACGAAAGTACTTGATTAAGGTTAGAAAACAGAACGTAACATAACGACATAACATAAGAACGTAACGTAACAACGCAGCGCATCAATGCAACGTAACAACGCAGTGAAACGTAACAACGCAGTGAAACGTAACGTAACGTAAGTGTAACGTAACAACGCAACGGAGCAACGCAACGCCGCAACGCAACGCCGCAACGCAACGCCGCAACGCCGCAACGCAACGCCGCAACGCAACGCCGCAACGCCGCAACGCAACGCAACTCCGCAACGCAACTCCGCAACGCAACTCCGCAACGCAACTCCGCAACGCAACTCCGCAACGCAACTCCGCAACGCAACGCCGCAACGCCGCAACGCCGCAACGCAACGCCGCAACGCAACGCCGCAACGCAACGCAACGCCGCAACGCAACGCCGCAACGCAACGCCGCAACGCCGCAACGCCGCAACGCAACGCCGCAACGCAACGCCGCAACGCAACGCCGCAACGCAACGCCGCAACGCAACGCCGCAACGCAACGCCGCAACGCAACGCCGCAACGCAACGTAACAACGTAACGGCGTAATGTAACGGCGTGGCGTAACGTAACGGCGTAACGTAACGGCGTAACGTAACAACGTAGCGGCGTAACGTAACGGCGTGGCGTAATGTAACAGCGCAACGCAACAGCGCAACGTACTTCGTCCACTTCTTACAGACGGTCCAGGTTAGAGGGGTTCCCCTGGATGTTACAGGAGCCAGATTCATCTCCGTTATTAAATGTACTCAACGGACCAGACTGCCTTCAGAGAGGCTCAAAGTTCATGATTAAATATTGCCCTCAGCTCTTCTGCTGCAGCGTATTAAACACAGCTCACGTATCGCTGCTGAGGAGCAGTGACCCTCTGAATGCTGCAGGTCCAGATCCTCTTGAATTCAGGGAGGTCGCCTTATTAGGTCTCTATTCGTCCCTCTGCTCTGTGTTTGTGTCCCACCAAGAGAAACACTTCCACCGTCTTAGGTCGAGCGATTCAACTGCAGCAGAAAACTTTCATGGAACACTTTAAATACTTCAGATCCCCATTATGACGACTCTTTCATTAACCTCGGCTCGTAAAAAGAGCTGCGAGCAGCGATGCAATGTGACAAGAAGACAAAGAGAGGAGAGCGCTGCAGCCAAAGTTAATAAGATCCGTTTAATATTAATGTACATTCTGCAGCTCATCGACAGCCCACGCAGCCATTACAGAATATCACCCGCTCATCGATTAATGGGCTTTTATCTGCTGTATTTCGGTTTAAATCCATATTGCAGTGGAAGTGGCCATGGAGGCTCCTGAGATGCAGAAGTCCCGTCATTCTGTGGACGGTTCACAGGGCGTTCAGGTGAGACGTCCTGTACGTTCATTGTGTCCTTTGTGGTGAACCGACATGTTGTTTCACCATTTAAACTGAAACAGGACAATTAAGATCTCAGCATTTCAGATTGTGTGCTCACTGAGGCCGAGGTGCTCTCCTCTCATGAAGTACGACCCGTCAGTGCGTCCAGATCTCTGGTCCAAACTCAAATATCTCTTTTAAATCACTGATGTCATCACTTCTCTGTTCTATTTTTATTAATTTCGTTTTTTTCATTGTTTAAGAAAAAAAAAAAATATATATATATATATATATTTCCTAGTTTATTTTTATCAACTGTCTCACTGATCGTTCTGTTATTTGTATTATTGTCTTGATTTCGCTGCTTTGTAAACAGTTTTTAAAGCTGCTATATAAATAAAGTCTATAGACGTCTTTATTTAAATATCATGATTTTAGCCGTAATTCAGAAAAATTAAATATTCATAATTATCTGTAACAACGCGACGTCAACGTCCGTATACGTCCCCTGTCAATCACAGTAGCCCCGCCCTAAAGCATCCCCTGCTTTATGGTCTATTAGAGACCTGTCAATCACAGTAGCCCCGCCCTAAAGCATCCCCTGCTTTATGGTCTGTGTGACTCTAAATGGACCATCATGTACTAAATGAACATCATGCTGTATTGAAGAAGACTTGAAACTAGAGATTGAGACATAAACTCATGTTTACAATGTTTACTGAGGGAATAAATCAAGAGAGAAGTAGAGTCATTTTCTATAGACTTCTATACAACCAGAGGAGTCGCCCCCTGGTGGCCACTAGAGAGAATGCAGCTTTAACACGTGAAGCTTTGGCTTCTCTTTAAAGAACCGGAGGTTTTTCAGACTATTGTCTCAAAAACTAAACTGCCGTCGAGCCTCAGAGGACGTTACACAACCGTTTTAACACCGTATGCAAATGATCAACACGTCCACGCACAAAGATGATGTTTTTACGTCCCGATTTAAAACTCACCTGCATCACAGATCAACCAAACACCGCTGCTTCCTGTGGAAACTAGAAGCGCCATCCACAAAGATGCTCTCGAGTGCCGGCCCACTCACAATCACACGGTATTGTCCGGAATGTGAGTCACACAGATTACACAACTTCTACAGATTTACAGTCTGAAACGTGGACCGGCTCCCTGTTTGCTTTTGTTGTTGCCGTCTCTGCGGGCCTCAAGCGAACCCCGACATCAGCCCAGCTGAGAAGGAGGGGGAGGAGGCGCCATTGTTTGTCGGACTGAGTCATGTCACGGTTTATTCGGCGCTTGTTTCTGGAGGCGATTAACAGCGATGAATTGCTCCGGGGAGACGATGAACGGCATCTCCGGGACGCTGTTTAACCAGCTGGACCCTTTTTTCCCTTTTCTTTACTACATTACTGAGAAAACACACAAATGAATCCTTTGAAGATGAAGATCTGTAGTAATGATAAAGAGCTTGGCGCCAGGTGTCCATTTGGACGAGTTATTTACATTTTCCGTCATTTATTACGAGCTCCAGATATCCTGTGAGCTCTGAGATCTGATTAAACCGGATCAGAGGGTTCATTATGTGACATCATCGTTAGAGATGCAACACGATCGTCTTCTGATATTTTACACCACGACTTAATCCTCGACTGTACCTCCTTATCATGTGACCCCCCCAACCCTAACCCCCCCCACACACACACACACACACACACCAGCAGCTGTGGTCTGACATCGAACACCTCCGCCAAGTCTCCAAGAAATAATCTTTATATGATACGAGCTTCCTACTGAAGTCTCGACTTTTCCTCACTCAGATGTCCAGACTTCTTGGTCACACTATTTTACGATCTTTTCCTAAACCTAACTCACTATTTTACGATCTTTTCCGAAACCTAACAACTATTGGTTCATAAATGGGAATCGGAATCTGGAAGTAAAACATCTGGGAGCGTCTCTCCTTCGTTTCTCATCCATCAGGCTTCATATTTGGGATTGTAAAGCCATCGACCACCAAGAAATCACCAACTTCCCCGAACCTTCACCACCTTCAGTGGTCCAGTCTCTGGTCCTCGTCCCCCTAAACCACCTCCACATGTGTGCAACACAAACATGCAGCTTTGAACGTAATGCAAGCAGCAAATATGTTCCCATCACAGCGTAATTGGGGAAATAAATAAGAAGTATATAAACGTATTTTCTAGAACAGAGTGTATGTATGTATGTTTTGGTCTCTTAAAGTAATCACAGACAACTTCCTGTTCTACCGTCAGACAGAGTGAGATGAGAAACACTCGATATGAAATAAGGACGAGAGGGACACAGCAATATAATATCTCTCCATTTTCTCTGTGTGAAAGAAAAGTCTTGATTTATTCCCTCAGTAAACATTGTAAACATGAGTTTATGTCTCAATCTCTAGTTTCAAGTCTTCTTCAATACAGCATGATGTTCATTTAGTACATGATGGTCCATTTAGAGTCACACAGACCATGAAGCAGGGGATGCTTTAGGGCGGGGCTACAGTGATTGACAGGTCTCTAATAGACCATAAAGCAGGGGATGCTTTAGGGCGGGGCTACACGCTGATTGACAGGTCTCTAACAGACCATAAAGCAGGGGATGCTTTAGGGCGGGGCTACTGTGATTGACAGGTCTCTAACAGACCATAAAGCAGGGGATGCTTTAGGGCGGGGCTACTGTGATTGACAGGTCTCTAACAGACCATAAAGCAGGGGATGCTTTAGGGCGGGGCTACTGTGATTGACAGGTCTCTAACAGACCATAAAGCAGGGGATGCTTTAGGGCGGGGCTACACTGATTGACAGGTCTCTAAATGTGATCTCACTAAATGGCAGTGCCTCAGCTGCCCACTAGATGGCGCTCTGAGGCCCATCAGTGGTACTTCAGTGAGTATGAGGTTCTATATTTAACCTGAGGGAACTTTTATTGGGCACTTTACAGGACGTAAAAGAATCTTTACTGGAGTCTCAAGCAGCAGTCTGTAAAATCTAGACCTGACCCATCTGGTCGGCATTAATAATGATGAAGATTCTCTGGTGACACTCCTCCTCCTCCTCCTCCTCCTGAACAACCTTTATGATCTATAACTGGGTCCGACTGTCGGCACAAATGTTCTCAAGACTCCAGCTCTGTACGATCACATGACGTCATCGTCTCTGGATCAGAGCGCTGCGTTAATGCCCTCGATGTTTAATAAGTTATTGATCTTGAAATCAATCTTTTGATGGATACAGATGAACAAACTGCTGATGACTGAGACCTCACACTTAATCACTGATCCCAAAATATGTTGAAGGCTTTAAGCAGGCAGTCGGACAGAATAGTCCATTATGATTATTATTATTCACAAAGTTACAATAAACATTATTTCATGTAGTTTTATTTTCTACTCATGAAACATTGTGTAATTAGAGATTGCATGTGTGAAACTCATTTTATCTTATTATGTAATTATGTAAA
This sequence comes from Lycodopsis pacificus, assembly GCA_028022725.1. Classification (NCBI taxonomy): domain Eukaryota; kingdom Metazoa; phylum Chordata; class Actinopteri; order Perciformes; family Zoarcidae; genus Lycodopsis; species Lycodopsis pacificus. The sequence continues at coordinate 1,043,213 of CM051707.1, read as the reverse complement.
TATCTTATGTTTTTATATATATTATTCATATTCTTTCCTAAATTGGTCTGAAGCCCAAGAATTTTATGATAAAATAATTGTTCCCTTTCATAACGTGTGAACGACGTTTTATAATAAAAGCATTTGACACATAAGAATCATTTCATCGTATCAGACTGCGTCTTTGTAAATAATATCCTTCTCAGAGACCTTTTTCTTTCAATAATATAATAATTTGTTTATTTTCTCCTTCGTTTATTTTATTTTTATTGCAGGAAAAATATGATGACCGGGAAAAGGAACAAAACCGGAAACACGTGTTGAATACGTCACTGTTGAAAACAACAACAAACCTCCGCGTTGCTACATCTGTTGTTGTTGTTTTGTTGTCTCACACGTTCGTCCTGTTTACAGCTTTAAACCCGCAGGTTCGTCTCGTGTGCACGTGTTCATGGTGAGACTTTACATGTTTTAAATGTCGGAAGTAAAATAAAGACGACAGTCGCGTTTATATCCGGTCTGACGCTAATGTGCGCTAGCTAGCTAACATGCTAACAGAACAACAACAGTGTTGCTCAACTGTGAAGACGTTCGTGTTGTGTTTCTCCTCCGTTACAGGTCGTTAATCTACCGGTAACTTCACGGTAACGGGAGGTGAGCAGCCATGACTCAGCAGAGAGGAGTCAACAGCCTGCAGTTCAACCAGGACCAGAGTAAGCTAACGGCTAACGGTGGAGCTAACGTTAGCTAGAGCTACATCTAGGAACCCGGTTTAGTACAGTATTTACTGCAGTAAAAGTACTAATAACCGACTGTAGAAGTACTCTGTTACAGTACAATAACTAATACCACACTGTAAACATAGTCTGTTCGAGTCAAAGTACTAATACCACACTGCAAAAACGAATCTCTGAAAGTAAAGGTACTAATACCACAGACTATAAATACTCTGTTACAGAATAAGTACTAATACCACGCAGTAAAAATACGCTGAGCTGTTTATGAGTAACATCATTACGATACATTAACATTTAAAAACATTACATCTGGAAAAATGACGGAAACCATCAGACGAGTTGACTAATTGATTACTGGACTGTACTTCTACAGACTGTTGGGAAGTTGTACTTATATACATTGTACCACCGTCATGTACTTTAATACTTTAACCTTCTCTCAGGCTGTTTCTGCTGCGCCATGGAGACGGGGGTCAGGATCTACAACGTGGAGCCGCTGATGGAGAAAGGACACCTGGGTAAGATGATGACCTCACTGCCTGAGAGACATGTTTATTATTAAATACTCTGTTTTGATAAGATTTGTATTTCTCTGAGCCAATATTACAAGTGTAAATTAAAAGTGTGTGTGTGTGTGTGTGTGTAGACCACGAGCAGGTGGGCAGCGTGGCCTCGTGCTCCATGCTGCATCGATCCAACCTGCTGGCCGTCGTTGGAGGCGGAGTCAACCCCAAATTCTCTGAAATATCTGGTGAGTTACATCAAGTCACTTATTTATTATTATCATCATCATCACGTCTCACTGATCCTGGCTTCCTGCTACTATTACATTTTTAGATTTTATTGATTATGTATGAAACGCTCAGATCTCTTATTCTCACTTCACTTTGTTCCCTAAAAACACTTTAGATTTACTTTGTGATTTAATTTGTGTTTTAACACATTCAAGAAAAAAGTAACTTTGTTTTTATTTATTTATATATATATATACACACACACACACACACATTTTGTTTAAATTTATATATAATAATTATTTTTCTTTGCATTGACAGATAATTTGTGGAGAGTCATTTATACAGAAATCAAAGAATACGTTGATCATCTTTCTGCATTGAGACGGATTTGATTATCATGCTGTACATGAATGACAACAGACATAAAGTATGAACGAGATAAACACAGTGCAACACTAATCCTTGGTTCCAGTTCTGGTCTGGGACGACGCTCGGGAGTCTCGGGACCCAAAAGACAAACTGGTTCTGGAGTTCACGTTCACTAAACCGGTCCTGGCCGTTCGCATGAGACACGACAAGTGAGTTCAATGTTTCTACGGCTGCAGTTTGTCTGTGAAGAATCGTTTCACACTGATTATTACTAATAATCAATATATAATACAATAAGATTACATTCATTCATATCATTATTAATACTCGTTAATCTGACGTCTGTGCTTCAGGATCATCATCGTTCTGAAGAACCGGATCTACGTTTACAGTTTCCCCGACAACCCCGTGAAGCTGTTCGAGTTCGACACCAGAGACAACCCCAAAGGTAACGAGTCGGCTAACAGAGCAGCTAACGGCTAACAGAGCAGCTAACGGCTAACAGAGCAGCTAACAGAGCAGCTAACGGCTAACAGAGCAGCTAACAGCTAACAGAGGAGCTAACAGAGCAGCTAACGGCTAACAGAGGAGCTAACAGAGCAGCTAACGGCTAACAGAGCAGCTAACGGCTAACAGAGCAGCTAACAGCTAACAGAGGAGCTAACAGAGCAGCTAACGGCTAACAGAGCAGCTAACGGCTAACAGAGCAGCTAACGGCTAACCAGGTTCACTTCAGTTACACTATGATGCCTTCAGGCTCTGCTCAGTGAACATGAGGACTGGCTGAAGGTTCATTATAACGTTATCATGATGTGTTCACATGTCATCTGTAAAATGTAGTTTTGGTGATGAACTAGAATAAATCCAGTAGTTTGAAGGAGATGTTTATGAATATAAAACAGATATTAGAGATGAATTATGATGTTTAACTTCTAACACGAGCTCGAAGCTCATTATTATACATTAATAAATAATAATGAAGAGATTCATTATTTCCTTATTTGAATTGTGCATTTTTATGCAAAATACTAAAACACTAAGAATCGTCGCGTTGTTTTTTGTCCGGTTGTTTGTATTTGACTCATAACTGAACCTGTGGAGCAGTGAAGCTGCAGAGGTTCGTTGTTAGACCCGCTCACAGTGGACTTAACCCTTCCTGCGCTGCAGGTCTGTGTGATCTGTGTCCCAGTCTGGAGAAGCAGCTGCTGGTGTTTCCGGGTCATAAGTGTGGAAGTCTGCAGCTGGTGGTAAGTCGCAAACAAGCAATAAAATACACACCAAGTGGATGAAATAGCCAGAGTTAGTGTCACCATCCTCTCTCTCTTCAGGACCTTTCCAACACCAAACCCGGCACGTCGTCGGCCCCGTTCACCATCAACGCCCACCAGAGCGAGATCGCCTGCGTGGCTCTGAACCAGCCGGGCAGCGTGGCGGCGTCGGCGTCTCGCAAAGGAACGCTGATCCGTCTGTTCGACACCACGACCAGAGACAAGCTGGTGGAGCTGCGGCGCGGGACGGACCCCGCCACCCTCTACTGGTACTCCCCCAGGGCATTATGGGTAGTGTCAGATGGTCAAACGGCTCTTCCTCATTTCAAATGAGCTTTTGATTTCCAAAAGCAGAATCTGTGATTCTTTTAGTATTCTTCGATATTTGAAGGACGACAGCGGCACGTCTAGACGTCAGCGCCGGCTGACGCTCCGACTCTGTTCTGTTGTTTCAGCATCAACTTCAGCCACGACTCGTCCTTCCTGTGCGCCTCCAGTGATAAAGGAACCGTCCACATCTTCGCTCTCAAAGACACCAAACTGAACCGCCGCTCCGCGTAAGACCTGCTCCTGATCTTTAACCCAGAACTGTTCTGTAGAGCAGGTTCCCAGGCTTCCTGTCATGAATACGGCGGTCAGCGGGAACCCTGCTGACTGCTGTGTGTTCCTCAGGCTGGCCCGTGTGGGGAAGGTGGGCCCTGTGATCGGTCAGTACGTGGACAGCCAGTGGTCGCTGGCCAGCTTCACCGTGCCGGCCGAGTGCGCCTGCATCTGTGCTTTTGGGAAGAACACGTCCAAGAACGTCAACTCCGTCATCGGTGAGGAAACTCAATTCACATGTTCGTGTCCTTTTCTGTGAGAGGCTGAAACGTGTCAATAGTTTCACATTCATAGCGCAAAAAAACTCGATTGTAAAAACGTTTTCTGCTGAATGTCGTCATTCTTCACTAGACGTGTTCTAGTTCTCTCTGCTTCTACTCATGGTGGTTCTGTTTCTATCGAGGAGCAGGGCTTTTATTTTGAAGGGGAACTGTAAACTTGTTTTGTGTCCCGCAGCGATCTGTGTGGACGGGACGTTTCATAAATACGTGTTCACTCCGGATGGAAACTGTAACCGAGAAGCCTTCGACGTTTATCTGGACATTTGTGACGACGACGACTTCTGAGGCCAACGTGAGGAGGAAGAGGAGGACGAGGAGGAGACACGAGGACGAGGAGGACGAATGAAAATTACTGAGTTATTATCGTCCTATCTCCAGAATGTAGCAGCCTGAAACTTTATGTGCATCACGAAGAGAAGAGACGACAAGTTACAATCGAATTAAAAATCATTTTTGAGAAGAAATCAGTGTTTACATCCCTGGTGTTTGTGTTCTTCATCATGTAAGTTCTCTTCATCCTCACACAGTGATGTCATCGCCTTCACGCCTCTTGTAAATGGAGACTTTTGTCTGTTTGTAATTACAACCTTTAAAGGAATCGTTTGACATTTTGTTTTTCTTCTTTCTGGTGGAGAGTTATGAGAAGATGAAACCAAGAGCTCAGCGATGAATACGTCCTGTTAGTTTCCTGTACACTTCACAATAAAAGTTTGCTTCTTCCTGTTAATAATGGACTAGCTGCTAACAAAGCTACGCTAATAAAGCGCTGCAGGGATGAACTATTTCTGTAGTCCAACCAGGAGACAACCTCCGGTTCTTTAAAGTGAAGTCAGAGCTTCACGTGTTAGAGCTGCATTCTCTCTAGTGGCCACCAGGGGGCTTCGGTCACTTCCTGTTCAACGGTTGCAAAAAACAAGATGGCGACAACCAAAACACTGAACTTGAGGCTTCAAAACATCCACAAACCAACAAGTGACGTCACCATGACGACGTCCAACAGGAAGTTGTCATCACTGGTTCCCTCCACAAACAGCCAATGAGATTGTTCCGTATGATTTTGGATTAATCTCTGTGGCAAACAAACGTTTATGATTCTCACCGGTTTTGTTCAAGATAATCTTCACAAAGTTGTTTTCCTCCTGAAGGAGAAAGACTTCACGTCTTCATGTTTCATATCACATGTTCATTGATATGTTAGTATTCTACGTTATTCAACGTCTCTGACCTTTAACCTGTTGAACACACTGCGGTGCTCCAAGACGGCCCCCAACAGACACCAAGACGGCCCCCAACAGACACCAAGACGGCCCCCAACAGAAATGAGCCACATTCACTGGCCAAATCCCAATGTCCCCCCTGACACCTGAGTGTGAGAGGCTGAGGGCTTGAGATGGTGTGAATATGAACAGGTCAGCACTTTGCTGCAACATATCACGTGACCATGAAAACGACAAGAAATATGATGTATAATTGTGTGTATTTATGTTGTACTTTGTACTCCCTGATGTGAACGTCTTCAGACTCTTTCCTCACATGATGACGTCACTTCAGATCATCTATTTACTCGTTTTGTCAAAACAGCTTCAATGACAAAATCAAATATTTGATGAACACACACACACACACACACACACACACACACACACACACACACACACACACACACACACACACACACGACTGTCGGCATGAAAACCTCCAAATCCTCACCAAGCTCCTCCAGGTCCAACTTCTCTGGTCCCAGTAGATCCAGTCCACAAACGGCAGAACTTCCTCAGAAGTCACCTGGAAGATCCACCATTAGCTGTTTAGCATATTTAGCATGTTTAGCATGTTTAGCATAGCCACACCCAGAATGCACCTGTTGGGTGCGTTTGATCTGGGTCACTGCGCGGGCTCGCGGGGCGGTGCGTTAGTGATTCGTTAGTGCAGAACTCCGTAGAAAAATGTTACATTTTGAGAGTTTCATGCACGCAGCCGAGGACGCGCACGAGCCAGGTTCACACCTGTGCTCAGGTCAGAACCGGATCGATGTTTTGGTGAATTCGGCTTTCACGTAATCAACCTGCTGACTCATGTTCACCAGGAGGCTCGTCATGTCAGGAGCAATGACACGTGAATTAAATACAGATGTTCATCTTCAACATCTGATTAAAATCCCTCCAGTCTTCATCATGACTCCCACAGAGCGTCTTACCGTGGACACATGAAGTACTGCACAGAGTAAAGGATGAAATACTCTTATTATGAAGGAGACACGCGCACACCGGTAACGCAGAACTTTACACATTTATTCCACTTGAGATGAAACACTTCAGATTTCCTTCAACTGACGAGATTATTCTGTCAAATGTCTGAATTTAGTAAATTATTTCACGGATTTATGAAACAGAAGTGATCAGATGTGTGGAGCTTCTTTCACTTATTATTCAACCTGCACGTCAACACATGAATGTCATGTTTTTATTCCACATTTTCATTTTGTGCTTCTCTCAAACAGCTGATGAGTGTATTTAATCCCGCAGCGCCCTCTGCTGGCCAGACGAGGAACGTCACGCTGAACCCAGTTCATCCTGACGGGACCACGAACGATCAACCACATCTGTTTCATACAAAGAAAGTTCTGATGAAAACCCAACCGGACTCAAACCGCCGGTCTCTTTGTTCCACGCGAAGAAGTCCTGAACCTCCAGAGGAAGAAGTCCTGAACCTCCAGAGGAAGAAGTCCTGAACCTGCAGAGGAAGAAGTCCTGAACCTCCAGAGGGTGAAGTCCTGAACCTCCAGAGGAAGAAGTCCTGAACCTCCAGAGGAAGAAGTCCTGAACCTCCAGAGGAAGAAGTCCTGAACCTCCAGAGGGTGAAGTCCTGAACCTCCAGAGGATGAAGTCCTGAACCTCCAGAGGAAGAAGTCCTGAACCTCCAGAGGATGAAGTCCTGACGAGGCTTCACTGGGTGACGGGGGGGCCGAACATCTGCATGGTCTCCATGACGAGCGTCAGGTGATCCAGAAACGAGTTCACCGACACTCGGAGGACTCGAGCTTCGTCTGCACTCCACTTCCTGAATAAAAAACACACGAAGAAGAAGAAGAAGAAGAAGAAGAAGAAGTTAGAGGACGGACGTCAGCGGTCTGAAGACGTTAAACGTGTTTTTCTTGCTCACACAGACAACGTGCTGCCGGTCACCGCCAGATGTTTGCTGATGCCGCCTTTCCTCGGCTCGCGGTCCGGAGACAGAGAACGAAGAGCGATGGAGGCTTCACGAGACGACGGGAACGGGACGTCCAGAGAGCTGGGGGGGGGGGGGGGGGTCAAGGAAGAAGTCTGTTCTTCACCTGTTAACGCTGCATTCTCTCTAGTGGCCACCGGGGGGCGACTCCTCTGGCTGTATAGAAGGCTACTTTGCAGATTCTTAATATAAAATATAAATAAAACTAATAAAGTACGATGTGTTGTGAAGTATTTTCTAGTTTTTATCTGAATGTGAGCTGGAGGAGAAGCTCACTTTTACTCTGCAGCCACCGGTAACAGCGACATGACATCACCGTGACATCACTCTGACATCACCTCTGTCTGCGTCTCGTTGAGGCTTCACTCGGTCCTCAGACGACGAGCCGATCGTACGTTAAGAAGAGATTCCTACGAACGCTCTTTAACGTTTTACACGTTTCTAGAAGCAGAATTTAGGAGTGACGTTGTCTGAAGATAATGAAAATACATTTTAAATAACTTCACATATTGAACCGTCTGTTAGCTGCTGTGCTTCGAACATAAATAAATCACAAAGTCTCATAAATGACAAATAAACGTTTCACATGAAGCACAATGTGCAGCTGTGGAAGCACCTTTCCACCAGCAGAAAAATAAAGTCTCAAAAAAAATTCTTTCAATCATTTCATTCTCAGATGATACAGTTTAAAAGCTAAATGTTGCCCGAATAAGAATATTACAGACAGAAAGAAACTATATTTTTAATAATTAAACTATTGAGTTCCACTGCTCTTTAATCTTGCAAAGTATTATTTATCATGATTAATAACTTACATATTATATTAGATATTAATAACTTGAGTGACTCTTATTCTAGCCTGCATGAAGCTCTGATGAAGAGAATAAATAGAAGAGAAGGCAAGGAAAGAAAAGGAGTAAACTAGGAGAGGAAACGAGGAAACGAGACAGTAAACAAACGTTACTGAGAGGCTAATGAAGCATGTAGCATTATGCTAATGCTGCTGCTGTCGTTACGTTTCTCATTAAATCATGAACGTATGAGTCAGAACACTTTATAACACAAACAAGAGTCGGAGCTAAATACTCAGAGTTCTTATTAAAGGATACAACTCCAGTTTTCCCGTTTCGTGGTTTCTTTCTCCGTCTGTCGCCGCCATCGTGTTTGTTGTGTTTCAGTAAATCACGTTTCCGGAGAAGAAGAAGAAGAAGAAGAAGAAGAAGAGGCCCTTCCGGTGAGCAGTGGTGGCGCTCTGCTGCTCCACAGCGGCGGAGGACGGTACTGCAGCTGTCTCATATTAAAACCTAAAGGATGAGAACTGACACTTCTGAGGGACGAAAATACATAAATATGTGTTAAATAATATGGAATATGATCAGTACAAATATACAACAACCATAGACACAATTTGAGTATTTAGGATATTGGCTTTCATTGTGAAATAATGATATAAATATATTTATAAGATAAGATAAGTGTGGAAGACATATTCTACATTTTACTTTAAAATATTAGTGTATCGACTAAATCTATTTTAAGCATCAACGTTAAAGTACTCACGAAGCCACATGTTTGTATGCAGCGTTTTATGTAGCCGAATTACTCCTTTTATATCCTGTTGATTCTGATTATATATCTTCTCTGTATATTATATCTTCATTATAAGTTTTTCAAATCTAGCCTTGTAGAGTAAAAAAGATCAAGAATAATATAATAGTAAAATGAAGTACAAGTACCTCAGAGCTGTATTTAAGTGCAGTACTTGACCACCACCTCACACTATGTAATGTAAATGATTTAAATACAAAATAAAGTAATAAACTCAGGTCAGTAAACTAATGTTAACATTCATCTGTATTTAAACTGGAAACCTTCTCTTCATAATTAAACAACATACTCTCTTATTATCATAAACTATCTTCATATTGCACTTCATATATATATATATATATATATATTTATTATATATATACACATATATATATATATATATATATAATAAATATATATATATATATATATATATATATACACATATATATATATATATATATATATATATAATATATATATATATATATATATAATATATTATATATATAATAAATCCATTTTAGGAGACTTTTATTTTGTAGGAGCGCTGTCAAACCCAGCTGCGCGTGTCTTCGTCCTCTGCGTCTCAGTCCGTCTGATCCGGATCAGCTGCTGTTGGTGATGATCGGAACCATGACATCACCCGCACGCGCTCATTATTGATTCGCTCTTGTTATTTATTCTAAAACCAAGATTCCGGATCAGAACTGAACCAGAACGAGGATCCGGGTCTCCTCCGATCCGGACTCTAACGATCCGCTGACTAAGTGAGTACACAAAGAGAACTACAGAATATTTACTGTATATTAAAACAATATTTAATATCTAATTTGACTGAGACAAAGAAGACAAGAGAACAACTTCGTGACTGAGAGACAGAAATATTTCACCGAATAATCATAATTAACATTATGAACTGAGAATGTTTCTGAATATGAGTATTTATCATTATGAGTGTTGTTGTTGTTGGGTAATACTATAATAATGTCTACAACACGTATGACTTAAGAACTCATAACTTTGTGTTTTATATATTATTTATTTTATTTTATTATTTCTATTTTAGCTGTGAGATTTCGATTTTGCTTCAATAATTGACTGTAAATAATGATAATAGTTAAATCATATATAAATATATATATATATATATATATATATATATATATATATATATATATATATTTATATTTATATATATACTTTTAAAAGCCAGCTTAAAACCCACCTGTTTAGGCTGGCATTTGTGTAAAAGTAAACCCATGTCCTAGCCATATTTTAAGACCTGCTCTTAAAATATTTTACGTATTTATTCTATTTTATTTATTTTTATTATTTTATTTTATTATTTTTTATTTTTAAATTTTCTCTGTGTATATAATTTATTGACCCTAGGGTCACATTATGTTTTTTATGCTTTTAAATGTCTTCTCTGTTTAAGCACTTTGTGATATTTATTATCTGTGAAAAGCGCTATATAAATTTCATTCATTCATTCATTCATTCATTCATCCTCACAGCAGCTTTAAAGTGTAAACAGTACTCATTGTGCACGTGTTACATGTATATTTGTATTCATATACATTTGATTCCTGCTTCATTACCATCTGAATCAAAGTAGATCAGTCAAAAAGTCTGATATTTAGTGGAGTCGAAGTATAAGAAGTACTCAAGTAAAACTACCCCACCTTTGTATACTTCAGTACATACCTGAGTCTGTGTCCTCCTCCTCCTCCTCAGTACACCTGTGCATGTATTTATACATGGCTGCGTGGAAGAGCTCCGGCACGCTGCGGGACCTCCAGCTGGCTCTGCAGCTGAAGATCGAGGAGCTCCGGCAGAGAGACTCTCTGATCGACGAGCTGGAGCTGGAGCTCGACACCAAGGACGACCTGATCCGCCAGCTGCAGGTGGAGCTGGACCGCCAGCGCAGCGCCCCGCAGCAGGGGAGCAGCGCCGGGGAGACGGCCACAGGTGAGGCTCTACACCTGCAGCGGGGGTGAAGGTGCAGGTGAAGCTCTACACCTGCAGCGGGGGTGAAGGTGCAGGTGAGGCTCTACACCTGCAGCGGAGGTGAAGGTGCAGGTGAAGCTCTACACCTGCAGCGGAGGTGAAGGTGCAGGTGAAGCTCTACACCTGCAGCGGAGGTGAAGGTGCAGGTGAAGCTCTACACCTGCAGCGGAGGTGAAGGTGCAGGTGAAGCTCTACACCTGCAGCGGGGGTGAAGGTGCAGGTGAAGCTCTACACCTGCAGCGGGGGTGAAGGTGCAGGTGAGGCTCTACACCTGCAGCGGGGGTGAAGGTGCAGGTGAGGCTCTACACCTGCAGCGGGGGTGAAGGTGCAGGTGAGGCTCTACACCTGCAGCGGGGGTGAAGGTGCAGGACTGAAGCCATGCTCAACACCGGAAATGCAGTTGCAGCAAGAAAAACATGACAAACAAGAAAAACAAAAAAGGTTGTGAATTATTTTTGAATTTGGTCTGTAAATATGTGTCAACTGCAGAAGACAACCTCCGGTTCAGCTTCATGTGTTAAAGCTGCATTCTCTCTAGTGGCCACCAGGGGGCGACTCCTCTGGTTGTATAGAAGTCTATAGAAAATGACTCTACTTCTCTCTTGATTTATTCCCTCAGTAAACATTGTAAACATGAGTTTATGTCTCAATCTCTAGTTTCAAGTCTTCTTCAATACAGCATGATGTTCATTTAGTACATGATGGTCCATTTAGAGTCACACAGACCATGAAGCAGGGGATGCTTTAGGGCGGGGCTACTGTGATTGACAGGCCTGATCTCTTTGTGCTGGTTTTGAAGGAGCAGCCGTTCAGACGCCGGCGGCACCGGATGAACCTCAGCGCATTAAGAGACAGGCGATCTCTGCAGAGCCCACAGCGCTGGACCCCTCACAGCTCACTGATGTCACACTGAAGAGCTACTGCAAGACCAAAGAGTGAGTCCACGACACACACTCACACACACACACACACACACACACACACACACGCGCCTGACTGACCTGCTTGTGTGTGTAGGTCCAGTGAGCGGATCCAGAGGGCTCTGATGGACAATGACTTCATGAAACATCTGGAACACGGGCAGGTAGAGACACATCTGTGCTCTTTAAGGACTTCTGTCGTGAGTTTGATTGGAACAAACATCTGTTGAACAAACATCTGTTGAACAAACATCTGTTGGCTCGTGTGTTCAGATCCTCACCATCATGGACTGCATGCATCCAACCAGCCTCACCAAAGGCTGCTGCGTCATCCAGGAGGGAGACGACGGCTCCACGGTCTACGTGCTGGAGGGTAAGAACCCCCCTGCTCAGCCAAACTCGCTTTATTTCAGATGATATTGTCATGTGATATCAATGTTTATGTCTCAATCTCTAGTTTCAAGTCTTCTTCAACACAGCATGATGTTCATTTAGTACATGATGGTCCATTTAGAGTCACACAGACCATGAAGCAGGGGATGCTTTAGGGCGGGGCTACTGTGATTGACAGGTCTCTACCAGAGACGTGTACGTATAAAAAAACAAGATGGCGACGGCCAAAACGCCAAACTGGAGGCTTCAAAACCACACAAACCAACAAGGAACTAGGAAACCTTACTTTGAAGTTATTAACATCATATTATTTATGTCTGTCAAATCCACTTTCAGAATGTCTCTTTGTGATGTTTCGGCTGTTTCTGCGATGAGGCTCATTTGCATATCATCTGCATATCACCACGTTCTGCTGCTTGTTCACAGAGGGGATGGTGGAGGTGACCAAACAAGGGAAGGAGCTGTGCTCCATCGGTCAGGGCAAGGTGTTCGGAGAACTGGCCATCCTGTACAACTGCACTCGCACTGCAACTGTAACAGGTAACACACACACACGTATCACACACACTTCAATATTACAATCATTTCGACCAATCTGAGGCTCAGAAATGGTTTAAAAACTGCCCACGAGTTTGCCGACTCAATGACCCTCAAAGAGCCAG
>CM051707.1:1005436-1025436 GCA_028022725.1 Lycodopsis pacificus | reverse complement strand
ACTGGTTCAAGACCAGTTAGAAGTTCCTCACTGTCACTTTAAATAAGGTTTTAAATGAGTATAACAGAGTATTTCTGTACTTTTACTGCAGTAAATGATCCAGGTACTTGTACTTCTTCCTGTGTCCTGTGTCCTGTGTCCTGTCTCCTGTGTCCTGTCTCCTGTCTCCTATGTCCTGTCTTCTGTCTCCTGTCTCCTGTGTCCTGTGTCCTGTGTCCTGTCTCCTGTGTCCTGTCTCCTGTCTCCTGTGTCCTGTCTCCTGTCTCCTATGTCCTGTCTCCTGTCTCCTGTGTCCTGTGTCCTGTGTCCTGTGTCCTGTCTCCTGTGTCCTGTCTCCTGTCTCCTATGTCCTGTGTCCTGTCTCCTATGTCCTGTCTCCTGTCTCCTGTGTCCTGTCTCCTATGTCCTGTCTCCTGTGCCCTGTGTCCTGTCTCTTGTCTCCTGTCTGTCTCCTGTCTCCTGTGTGCTGTCTCTTGTCTGTCTCCTGTGTCCTGTGTCCTGTCTCCTGTCTCCTGCCTGTGTCCTGTGTCCTGTCTCCTGTCTGTCTCATGTGTCCTGTGTCCTGTCTCCTGTCTGTCTCCTGTCTCCTGTCTGTCTCCTGTGTCCTGTCTCCTGCGTCCTGTCTCCTGTCTCCTGTGTCCTGTGTCCTGTGTCCTGTCTCCTGTCTCCTGTCTGTCTCCTGCGTCCTGTCTCCTGTCTCCTGTGTCCTGTCTCCTGTGTCCTGTGTCCTGTGTCCTGTGTCCTGTGTCATGTCTCCTGTCTGTCTCCTGTCTCCTGTCTCCTGTCTCCTGTCTGTCTCCTGTGTCCTGTCTCCTGTCTGTCTCCTGCGTCCTGTCTCCTGTCTCCTGTGTCCTGTCTCCTGTCTGTCTCCTGTGTCCTGTCTCCTGTCTGTCTCCTGTCTCCTGTGTCCTGTCTCCTGTCTCCTGTCTGTCTCCTGTGTCCTGTGTCCTGTCTGTGTCCTGTCTCCTGTCTGTCTCCTGTCTCCTGTCTGTCTCCTGTGTCCTGTCTCCTGCGTCCTGTCTCCTGTCTCCTGTGTCCTGTGTCCTGTCTCCTGTCTGTCTCCTGCGTCCTGTCTCCTGTGTCCTGTGTCCTGTGTCCTGTGTCCTGTGTCCTGTCTCCTGTCTCCTGTCTGTCTCCTGTGTCCTGTCTCCTGTCTGTCTCCTGTGTCCTGTCTCTCTCCTGTGTCCTGTCTCCTGTCTGTCTCCTGTCTCCTGTCTCCTGCCTGCGTCCCGTGTCCTCTCGGCAGTGAGGACGTCCGTACAGCCAGCCTGACGGCGGTGGGAGACGTCACGTGTCTGGTGATTGACAGAGAGTGAGTGGACGTCTGCGTCTTCAGCTCTGCTTCACGTCGTCCTCAACAGAAACCAGAAGCTTTGTTTGTGTCGCAGGTCCTTCAAACAGCTGATCGGAGGATTGGACCACGACGACGACGAGCAGCGTGACGGCGGCGAGGCCGACGCCCAGTGAGTGTCCCGATACTGGAACATAAAGATACAGAACACGATGAATGAATGAATGTATTACAGTAATACTAAACGCAAAGCACATATTAATGCACCGATAATATCAAAGCACTTTGACTTAAAGCTTCACTGTAACAACAACAATCTGAGAGAACGTTAGCGTCAGACCGACTGTCGCTTTAAGAAGCCGTCTGGATGCAGAAGTCAACATGTAAACGATCTGGTGACCTGAGGGTCCAGAACCTTATGACCTTCATGAGTCTGGTGTGATGAAGATGATATTTGTTCTCTTGATGTCTGACATTCCTCACGCATCCCTTCATGTGCGTCCTGTAGTATTCAGGCAGAAGCAGATCTATTCTCCAGAGTGTCGCTCGGTGATTTCCGCGTCGTCTGCACTCTGGGGCTGGGCGGCTTCAGCCGCGTGGAGCTGGTGAGTAACGCCGTGAAGCTCCGCCCTCTCTCCGTCCGCCTGCTGACGGCCGGTGTGTTCAGGTGCAGCTGAAGAACGATCCCGGCCGCTCGTTCGCCCTGAAGGTGTTGAAGAAACGTCACATCATGGACACCAGCCAGCAGGGCCACATCCTGTCAGAGCGCCGCATCATGATGGAGGCTCACAGCTCCTTCATCATCAGGTCTTCCCCTCCTCCTCCTTCAATCTCTAGTTTCAAGTCTTCTTCAATACAGCATGATGTTCATTTAGTACATGATGGTCCATTTAGAGTCACACAGACCATAAAGCAGGGGATGCTTTAGGGCGGGGCTACTGTGATTGACAGGTCTCTACGTCACTCCTCCTCAGTCCATACATGGTCACTTCCTGTTCACTGGTTTCACATTCAAACATTTCTTTCAGATGTAACTTTTAACGCGTCTTCCTGCAGGTTGTATCGGACGTTCAGAGACTCGAAGTATCTCTACATGCTGCTGGAGGCGTGTCTGGGAGGAGAGCTGTGGACGCAGCTGAGAGACAGGTGAGGTGAGAGACAGGTGAGCTGAGAGACAGGTGAGCTGAGAGACAGGTGAGCTGTGAGACAGATGAGGTGTGAGACAGGTGAGAGACAAGGTGAGCTGAGAGACAGGTGAGCTGAGAGACAGGTGAGGTGTGAGACAGGTGAGGTGTGAGACAGGTGAGCTGTGAGACAGGTGAGGTGAGAGACAGGTGAGCTGTGAGACAGGTGAGCTGTGAGGCAGGTGAGGTGTGAGGCAGGTGAGCTGTGAGACAGGTGAGCTGTGAGGCAGGTGAGGTGTGAGACAGGTGAGCTGTGAGACAGGTGAGGTGTGAGGCAGGTGAGGTGTGAGACAGGTGAGCTGTGAGACAGGTGAGGTGTGAGACAGGTGAGCTGTGAGGCAGGTGAGGTGTGAGACAGGTGAGGTGTGAGACAGGTGAGGTGAGAGACAGGTGAGGTGTGAGACAGGTGAGGTGTGAGACAGGTGAGGTGTGAGACAGGTGAGGTGTGAGACAGGTGAGCTGTGAGACAGGTGAGGTGTGAGACAGGTGAGGTGAGAGACAGGTGAGGTGTGAGGCAGGTGAGGTGTGAGACAGGTGAGGTGTGAGACAGGTGAGGTGTGAGACAGGTGAGCTGTGAGACAGGTGAGCTGTGAGGCAGGTGAGGTGTGAGACAGGTGAGGTGTGAGACAGGTAAGCTGAGAGACAGGTGAGGTGTGAGACAGGTGAGGTGAGAGACAGGTGAGGTGTGAGACAGGTGAGGTGTGAGACAGGTGAGGTGTGAGACAGGTGAGGTGTGAGACAGGTGAGGTGTGAGACAGGTGAGCTGAGAGACAGGTGAGCTGAGAGACAGATGAGGTGTGAGACAGGTGAGGTGTGAGACAGGTGAGGTGTGAGACAGGTGAGGTGTGAGACAGGTGAGGTGTGAGACAGGTGAGGTGAGAGACAGGTGAGCTGAGAGACAGGTGAGCTGAGAGACAGGTGAGCTGAGAGACAGGTGAGGTGTGAGACAGGTGAGGTGAGAGACAGGTGAGCTGAGAGACAGGTGAGCTGTGAGACAGGTGAGGTGTGAGGCAGGTGAGGTGTGAGACAGGTGAGGTGAGAGGTGAGAGACAGGTGAGGTGTGAGGTGTGAGACAGGTGAGGTGTGAGGTGTGAGACAGGTGAGGTGTGAGGTGTGAGACAGGTGAGGTGTGAGACAGGTGAGGTGAGAGACAGGTGAGGTGAGAGACAGGTGAGGTGAGAGGTGAGAGACAGGTGAGGTGTGAGACAGGTGAGGTGAGAGGTGAGAGACAGGTGAGGTGAGAGACAGGTGAGGTGTGAGACAGGTGAGGTGAGAGGTGTGAGACAGGTGAGGTGAGAGACAGGTGAGGTGTGAGACAGGTGAGGTGAGAGGTGAGAGACAGGTGAGGTGAGAGACAGGTGAGGTGAGAGGTGAGAGACAGGTGAGGTGTGAGACAGGTGAGGTGTGAGACAGGTGAGGTGAGAGACAGGTGAGGTGAGAGACAGGTGAGGTGAGAGGTGAGAGACAGGTGAGGTGTGAGACAGGTGAGATAGTGAGTCTTCTACCTTTGAGACGTTCCTCAGCGTCTCTCTGTTTCTCCTCGGTTCTCAGAGGATCGTTCGATGACGGCATCACTCGCTTCTACACCGGCTGCGTCGTGGAGGCGCTGGCCTTCCTGCACTCCAGAGGCATCATCTACCGAGACCTGAAGCCCGAGAACATCATCCTGGACCACCGAGGATACGCCAAGCTGGTCCGTGACACCACGAGGCATGCTCAGATATCCATCACGAAGAGGAGACGCGTCCATGACGGCGTGTGTCTGTGTTCGATCAGGTGGACTTTGGCTTTGCTAAGAAAGTGGGTCTGGGGAAGAAGACGTGGACTTTCTGTGGGACCCCCGAGTACGTGGCCCCTGAGATCATCCTGAACAAAGGCCACGACAGCTCCGCCGACTGCTGGTCTCTGGGAATCCTGGTCTTTGAGCTGCTCAGCGGCAGGTAAACAGTCCAACTTCTACCCGTTTGAGTCCAGGGTACGCTAATCTAGACTCAGACCTGCAGGACGAGGTCTAGATCAAGCTGGGTTCACTTAACGCTGATGAGCCCGGTTCTCCTCTCTCTGCCTCCAGTCCTCCTTTCTCCGGCTCTGACCCGATGCAGACCTACAACATCATCCTGAAGGGCATCGACATGATCGAGTTTCCCAAGAAGATCACCAAGAGCGCCGCCAACCTCATCAAGCGCCTCTGCAGGTTCTCCGATTTCAGTGAAACGCTGCTTTTCCTTTTCAACGTCTCGACGATCTCACGGTCCGTCGACACGAACGCAGACAATTCTTTACACCGACATTTTCTTCTACGTTTCAAAAGACGACGCTAAAACGCTCCCCGGGTCCGTAGGTTCATAAAGGCTACGTCAACAACATGTTAAATACCAGAGAAGAAGATAATTATGTACGATATCGAAACATATATCTCCAAAAGTACGTTTTAATTTCACGAAAGAAAGAAACGTAATAAATGAAATGTTCCTTCTTTCTGAGTGGGACGACATCGTGCTGCCTTCAGGTACCGTCAGAGTCCTCCCGTCTTCGATAAGGGCCAGACTAACACGGGACCTTCACCCAGGAGACCGCGGTACGAGTCCCACGTGAACCAAGAGACATGTGGACGCTAAGCCTTTCATGTAGAGTTACTGAGGACGGCTGGTTATGTACTGTAGTTATGTTGCTACGTTATTATTGTAAGACGAGAAGAAGATTCTGAGCTTATAGTAAACAAATAGTAAACAAATAGTGAACAACAGCTGAGGTGAAAGCAACAACATTGTGCGGACGACACGCTAACGAAACGTAAAGAATCCGGTAGTCGGCCATCTTTGTTGTCGTTTCTGACCGAGCGTGAGCGACATCCGGGAGATGACGTCATCGTTTCCCGGACGCGTTTAAACGTTTTTCTTTGTTTGAATCTGAACCTTCGAGGGCGTTTTCTAAACGACCCGATCTTGAGACCTAGAAATATCTGTTTTTTAAATCTCTCTTTGATCGGTGCATTTCCCCTCAGGGACAATCCGTCAGAGAGGCTGGGGAACCAGAAGAACGGCGTGAAGGACATCCAGAAGCACAAGTGAGACGACACCATTCCACACACGGGCGCTCTCTCACTGTTGTCATGGAAACACGTTCATTGTTCTGCTCCTTCAGGTGGTTCGAAGGCTTCAACTGGGACGGCCTCCGCCAGGGAACCGTCGCCTCCCCCTTCACCCCCGCCGTGAGTTTCCTTCAGGGTCTCTGTGAGCCAGCAGCTCTCACATCAGATATTAATATCAATAACGTCCGTGTCTCTCAGGTGGACGGGCCGCTGGACAACAGCAACTTTGACTATTTCCCGGAGGACGCAGAGGAGCCGCCTCCTGACGAGGAGTCCGGCTGGGATCTGGAGTTCTGACAGAGATTGTAGTCACTGTTTCATTTTCTTCTGAATCTTTTAGGCTTTAAAAAAAGGAAAATGTTCCCGTTTTGGTCTTTAATGTGTGTTCTAATAAACAACCAGTGAAAGGGTTAATGCAGCCAAACAACCATCCACAGCTTCAACATAAAGGTCATGAAATAAGAGTTGAATAAAGAAAGCAGCTTCAGAGGCTCAGAACATCCTCGTCGTCTCTTTTTAAATCATAATCGGTGTTCCCACACGGCTCACTGAGGAGCGGAGCTCTGGAGTTGAGATGTTTATCAGCCCGCTGACCTCTGACCCCCAGCCTGGTTCAGGTTCACCGCCTCCTGTCGGCTTAAAAGAGGAAAGAGAGCGCGTGATGGAAAAGCAGCTCGCTGATAACCGACTCAGATAAGACACAGCGTTTTCCACATCCCCCCCCCCCCCCCCGACCTTCCTCTGACTCAAGGAACCACCAACACACATCAGCAGCCTGAACATTCAGAATCTATATTTCATGATGTATTCAGTTCACATCCGATTCCGTGTTTGTCAACGTTCCGGACAATAAACCGTCTGATAATGTTCAGATTATTAATATTATTGTACTTTTGTCTCC
The DNA here is from genome assembly GCA_028022725.1 of Lycodopsis pacificus. Classification (NCBI taxonomy): domain Eukaryota; kingdom Metazoa; phylum Chordata; class Actinopteri; order Perciformes; family Zoarcidae; genus Lycodopsis; species Lycodopsis pacificus. The sequence goes on along the minus strand of CM051707.1, from coordinate 1,018,969 downwards.
GTTGAGTTGAATATAACAACAGTTCACGTAATAATGCTGCAAATCTACGATCACGTGAGTAGAAACGCACGGTTACAATAAATAACAGAATATTAGTCGAAATAAATCATTAATATGAGATTGGAGGCATTTCGACTGCATCTCAACAGCTCTCAACATGGCCGACGGCGAGAAGCTAACGGAGCTAACGGAGCTACCGCAGCTAACGGAGCTAATGGAGCTAACGGTGCTAACGGAGCTACCGGAGCTAACGGAGCTACCGGAGCTAACGGAGCTACCGGAGCTAACGGAGCTAACGGTGGTTTTCCTGAGGGGTAACCGGACCTCTTACATTGTGAGTACAACAAGTCTCTTCTTCTTGTGGTTCCTGCATGAGGCCTGTTGTTCCTTTAAAACACTAAAAGATGAGGACCCAGAGGACCCAGAGGGACCCAGAGGGACCCATAGGACCGAGAGGGACCCAGAGGGACCGAGAGGGACCCAGTGGGACCCAGACTCAAGAGAATCCAGACTCCTTTCATAAACCACTCTGCTGGAAAACATCTGACATGAGAATGACTCTGACATGCTGCTCCATCTTTATACTTTAGAAGTTCACAGGTATTATTGTATTATTGTATTATTGTACTATTGTATGATTGTATTATTGTACTATTGTACTATTGTATTATTGTACTATTGTATTATTGTATTATTGTACTGTTGTATTATTGTACTATTGTACTATTGTATTATTGTACTATTGTATTATTGTATTATTGTACTATTGTACTATTGTATTATTGTACTATTGTATTATTGTATTGTTGTATTATTATACTATTGTATTATTGTACTATTGTACTATTGTATTATTGTACTATTGTATTATTGTACTATTGTATTATTGTATTATTGTACAATTGTATTATTGTACTATTGTACAAAACTACTATTGTACTATTGTACTATTGTACTATTGTATTATTATACTATTGTATTATTGTACTGTTGTATTATTGTATTATTGTATTGTACTTTTACTACATGCAGCTGATAATACTTCTGTATTATTACTATTCTAGGATTTTGAATGCAATGAAGTATCTTAAACTTGTTGTAGTACTTTTACTGAAGTACAGTGAGTACTTGTCATTAAACTGTACTCGAAAAGTTAATGAAAAGTTTCCTTCTTGTTTTTTATTTTTAGAAACTTGTTTCAGATCACAAGCAGACACAAATGAACTAAAACTTTAAAAGTCTAAAATCACCCGATGACGTCATTGCTCGGAAATTCCGTTTGTTCCGTGGAATGCGTGGAAATATCCAATTATGTTAATGAGTTAATTACCCCATGAATAAACCATTCACACACACACAGCTCCGATTGGTCCGTCCCACGCTGCCCTGATCCATAAATACTGGACCAGAGACCTGAACCAGGACCAGAGACCAGGACCCTCTCCTCTCAGACAGACAGCATGACGTCCGGCTCCTCGCTGCTCCTCCTCCTCCTCCTCCTCCTCCTCGGCTCCGCTGTGGGCTTCGAGCTGCTGCCGGACGAGGCTGCTCCCCGCCGGGCCCGATTCTCTGCAAACAGCCCGAGTGAGTCCGGTTCTGTTCTCCGGTTCTGTTCCCCGGTTCTGTTCTCCGGTTCTGTTCTGTTCCTCGGTTCTGTTCTCCGGTTCTGTTCTCCGGTTCTGTTCTCCGGTTCCGATTGAAGTTGGTTTGTTTGCAGAACTGAGATTACAACGATAGAAACTTCTCTCAGTTTGACTCTCAAACGAATATTCTGATGTTTTCTTAACGTTTCAGCATCAGAACACACTTATATACTTATATTAATATACATATATATATATATATATATATATATACATATATGTTATTATAAGTATTGATGCATTCATGTGTTCATCACTTGCAGCTTGTGAAGGTTGAGCTCCTTTGAATGAATATGAACTCTCTGTCTGTCTGTCTGTCTGCCTGCAGCTGATGTTGCCAGATGTTTGAATGGAGCCGTGGCCGTCGGCTGTGGATTCTTCTCTTGTCTAGAAAACTCGACCTGTGACACCGACGGGATGCACGAGATCTGTGAGCTCTTCCTCCAATCAGCTGCCACCTTCAACACAGAGGTCTGTCTGTCTCACCCGTCTGTCTCACCTGTCTCACCCGTCTGTCTGTCTCACCCGCCTGTCTGTCTGTCTGTCTGTCTGTCTGTCTGTCTGTCTGTCTGTCTGTCTGTCTGTCTGTCTGTCTGTCTGTCTCACCTGTCTGTCTCACCTGTCTGTCTCACCTGTCTCACCTGTCTGTCTCCCTCTTCAGGGTAAGACCTTCGTGAAGAAGAGTCTTCACTGCATCTCTCAGGGAATCTCGTCGAAGGTTTTCCAAACGATCCGTCGCTGTAACATCTTCCAGAGGATGATCGCTGAGGTTTGTGACCACAGCGATCCTGCCTTTTGATTGGTCGCAGAGTTCCTCACTTTTGATTGGTTGCTGAGTTCCCGTCTCTCTTTCTATTTCATAACAAAGGTGCAGGAAGAGTGTTACAGCAGTCTGGACATCTGCACTGTGGCTCGAACCAACCCCGACGCCATCGGAGAGGTGGTGCAGGTTCCCACGCACTTCCCCAACAGGTGATCTCACACACACACACACACACACACACACACACACACACACACACACACACACACACACACACACACACACACTTGTAAAAAGTCCGATTTCATTATTTTTTAGGCCTGAAGACGAGAAGCAAACAACTTTTAAAACGCTTGTTTTCTGAACGGAGTTTGGTTCGGTTGATGCTATGCTAACAATGTAGCCGCTCCATCAACAATCAAAACAACGTCAAATAGTCATAAATACAGTCACAAGTTATTGTTTGTACCATCGATAGAATTATAAGAAGTGGACGTAGTCGTCATGACGTCTGTCGTTGGTTTGTGAACGTTTTGAAGCTTCGAGTTTGCCATTTTGGTCGTCGCCATCTTGTTTTTTGCAACCAGTGAACAGGAAGTGACCACATTAGGACGGAGGAGGAGAGACGTAGAGACGCCGTACACGTCTCTGGTAGCGACCTGTCAATCAGCGTGTAGCCCCGCCCTAAAGCATCCCCTGCTTTATGGTCTGTTAGAGACCTGTCAATCACAGTAGCCCCGCCCTAAAGCATCCCCTGCTTTATGGTCTGTGTGACTCTAAATGGACCATCATGTACTAAATGAACATCATGCTGTATTGAAGAAGACTTGAAACTAGAGATTGAGACATAAACTCATGTTTACAATGTTTACTGAGGGAATAAATCAAGAGAGAAGTAGAGTCATTTTCTATAGACTTCTATACAACCAGAGGAGTCGCCCCCTGGTGGCCACTAGAGAAGTTGTACCTGCACAGTCTTGACTTCCTGTCCTGCTCCTCCAGATACTACAGCACTCTGCTGCAGACGCTGCAGGCCTGCGACGAGGAGACGGTGGCGGCGGTGAGGACAGGCCTCGTGGCCCGGCTGGGCCCCGACATGGAGACCTTCCTCCAGCTGGTCCAGAACAAACCGTGCGCCGCCGGCTCCGGCGCCGCCGCCTTCAGCGAGCCGTCCAGCTGGAGGAACATGCCCGTGTTCAACATCCAGCCGGGCTTCAGGGGTCGTGACCCCACCCACCTGTTCGCCAGGAAGAGGTCTGTGGACGACGTGGAGGGGGGGGGCAGAGCCCGGCAGTAGAACACGTGCAGATCAATAACCTGCAGCTTTAGACGTGACGGGGGAATATTTACTGGTTATGGTTATTATTGTTTAGGGTGATTCGCTCGGTCCGACCTGTGACAGACATTTGATTCACAGTGACGGTAATTCAATATTTATTTTCTTAAACAAGGTAATTTATGAGTTGTATATGCGGCAGCGAGAGGCGAGGAGGTCCAGAGACGTCCCCGCTGGTCGTGAGGCGTCTCTCGTCTCTCGTCTCTCGTCTCTCGTGTCCTGGAAGAGGACGGACGCTGGTCTGACTTCATCTGATGTTTGAATGAGAAGTTACGGAACATAAGACGCTGGTTTGTGTTAGAAATAAATCATATTCTACGATTTCTGGCTCGTGTGATTCTTCTTTATCTGATCAAAACAAATAGTATAAGTGTTGTATATGTACACACATACAGTAATACAGATATATACAATTACATGTCAAATAAACAGTGTAATAATACTTCTAATGAAGTAGAAATGTGTTCCTGAAAGAGGGAATAATAAACTCCTTTCTTCCTCTAGTACAAATACATCATTTACTCAAGTAAAGTAAAAGTCAGTGGAGCCGGTGGAAGAGGTTCTCTGTAGGCTGAGCCAGAGGAAAGGAGATAATGCCGTCCCACAATGCCTTGCAGCAGCGACATTCAAAGCAGTAACATGCTGCTCCAACATCGATGCTTCAGTATTAACAAGGAGTACTTTTACTACTGATACTTTAAGTACTTTCTACTGCACAATGAGTACTTTTACTACTGATACTTTAAGTACTTTCTACTGCACAATGAGTACTTTTACTACTGATACTTTAAGTACTTTTTACTGCACAATGAGTACTTTTACTACTGATACTTTAAGTACTTTTTACTTTAAGGGGCGCGTTGGTTCAGTCTGATGGTCTGCAGGATGAGGTGGTCTTAAGGGGCACGTTGGTTCAGTCTGATGGTCTGCAGGATGAGGTGGTCTTAAGGGGCACGTTGGTTCAGTCTGATGGTCTGCAGGATGAGGTGGTCTTAAGGGGCTCGTTGGTTCAGTCTGATGGTCTGCAGGATGAGGTGGTCTTAAGGGGCTCGTTGGTTCAGTCTGATGGTCTGCAGGATGAGGTGGTCTTAAGGGGCACGTTGGTTCAGTCTGATGGTCTGCAGGATGAGGTGGTCTTAAGGGGCTCGTTGGTTCAGTCTGATGGTCTGCAGGATGAGGTGGTCTTAAGGGGCTCGTTGGTTCAGTCTGATGGTCTGCAGGATGAGGTGGTCTTAAGGGGCTCGTTGGTTCAGTCTGATGGTCTGCAGGACGCCCTGGTGGTTTGTAAAGAGAGGTCAGAGGTCGTTGGACGTGAACAGAATCAGTGAATAGTTTAATATGTGTTTGTTCAGACTCGTCGGTTCGATGCTGGAGGTGTTGATGTCTCTCACTCGGCCATCTGTCGCTCGGCTAATGGCCGACACATGACGCCTCCCTTATGGCCCATTAACTCCCATCAGGTGAGAGAGACCCCCCCCCTCCCCCCCCTCAGGCGTCGATAGAAGCTGCCGCTGTGAGACAAACACGCTGCTGTTGACTGAAGGTTGAGTTTTAAATGAGGAAGCAAAGTTCAAACTCTGCAGCAGAAGTTAAAGAGGTCGTTAATAACTGAACGACATTTAGGAATAAAAGTGTGACGCACGAAGACGTTTTTAAATCTTTCGGCTGAAGATGAGGTTTGATTCAGTTTGAAGAAGAAAGCACAAAAATACAACATGTCATGAGATGGTTTCATGACTTTATCTCCAGAAGGAGCCGTCAGTTTAAACTACATGAAGATACAATAAAATGAAATAACTAAATGAAACTAGATATCCCACATGGAGCTCAACATTGAGACTGAGATCAAAAGTACTTCTAAGTAATTGTTTTACAGATTTAACTATTTGAAATGTTTTTTCAAAGTTGAAGGAACAGTTCAGTATTTTGGGACTTGTTTCTTGCAGAGTTAAATCTTCACCGTAGACTTCAGTGTTCTCTGTGAGCTTTAGGTGGATTCTGTTTCCCTCTGTTTCCAGTCTTTATGCTAAGCTAAGCTAACTGGCTGTAGCGTCATATTGATTGTACATGAGAGGACTCAATCTGAACATCTAACTCTTGAATAGGCATATACGTGTTCCCCTCAGTGTTCAACGATTTATTCAAGCTGTTGAGCATTTTTTTTTGCCGAATCCTAACTTCGTGTGACGATGGAAGTTTATTTTGAAAATACACTATGCATGTAACGAGTGCATATTGTCACGAATTCCCCTTCATATTAGTTTGTTTTCATCCTTCCTGCCTGTTTAATGAACTCTACTGCCACTCACACCCGGGCACCTCTCATTCCCCTCACCTGGTCCCCCTCACCTGATCCCCCTCACCTGGTCACCCTCACCTGGTCCCCCTCACCTGGTCCTCCTCACCTGGTCCCCCTCACCTGGTCCCCCTCACCTGGTCCCCCTCACCTGGTCCCCCTCACCTGGTCCTCCTCACCTGGTCCCCCTCACCTGGTCCTCCTCACCTGGTCCCCCTCACCTGGTCCCCCTCACCTGGTCCTCCTCACCTGGTCCCCCTCACCTGGTCCTCCTCACCTGGTCCCCCTCACCTGGTCCTCCTCACCTGGTCCCCCTCACCTGGTCCTCCTCACCTGGTCCCCCTCACCTGGTCCTCCTCACCTATCTGTAATCCTGACACGAATATGACTCGAGGGATGATGAGTGCCACAGCTCAGAGCAAGTTATTATGTTGATGTTCGAATGTTTTGGCACGACAGAAGTTCACTGAACATCTGCAGCATCTTCAGAGAACGAGAGGTTTTCTCTGGAAATGATTCAGATCATCAGGGATGTTTTTACTGCTTGAAAACAGGAAGCAGAGGGACGAAGAGCGCCAGAGGCCGTTCTGACTGATGTAGTACGATGTCAGAGGCCGTTCTGACTGATGTAGTACGATGTCAGAGGCCGTTCTGACTGATGTAGTACGATGTGTAAAGTCAGCCGGCGGCTGCAGAGGGAAGAAGACGTCAGAGACAGAAGAGCGCGATGAACGTTCACAGGAGCCTCCTGCCCAACGTAACGTTTCCTCTCTGTGGGGAGGAAACGCTGATTCAGGATCTGCAGAGAAAACCAGCCAGAGGAAGGTGTGTGTGTGTGTGTGTGTGGGTGTGTTTGGCCTCTTGTACTTGCGACATAGTGAGGACCGAACGTTTTTCACTACAAAGTGAGGACGCGTTTTGTCCATTTAATCACAACGTCTCAACTGGAGTAAAAATTCAAAAAATTATTTTAATACTGTTGTTAATCAGTTAATTTTAGACATTCAACTAGAAGCTTTTTCTGTAAATGGCGGCTGAAATCAGCGGGAGGATAAGTGCAATGTTGACGTGTACATCATCTTTGGCAACGTGACTTTACTGCGGAGAAAAACATGAAATATTGGTGCAAAATAAATGAATGAACACAAAAGCACAAAGAAATAAATCTATAAATGAGTAATTCATTTTATTACACATTTAAAGATTTATTCATATATTTTTCTGTGCATTTGATTCATTCATCTGTTTCTCCCTTTATTTACTTTTCCCTTTCATTTCATATTTCTCTTTTAAATCCAGTTTGGTCTTCCACATAACACACTATTATTTACAATATTCACACATTATTATTATTATTATTATTAACATAACCAAAGCACTGATGCAATGGGCAGCACAGCAGCAGTCCTCTCTCAGGTGAACTCAGTCTTTATGAATGAGATGCTGCGTCCTGAGGCCTAACTGGGGAGTCCAGCTCAGTCCAGCTGTTCTTCACATCAGGCGGCCGCTGATGGACGACAGTGAGGCGGTTTCTTCTGAGTCTCCTCCGGCCGCCACCGCCCGGCGCAGCAGAGGAAACGGGATGAAGGCGATGCAGGAATGCAAAAACAAGAAAAGGGTCCCAGGACGCTTATGTGGAGCTACAGGAACGAGCCGAGTCGGAGGAGGCGGCGACCGTAGAATACTGGACCAGAGGAACGGCCAGTTCCAGGTACTCCTGCAGAGACAGAATCACAGGATCAGATATCGGACGGTATGACGGTATTTGTAACGCTGAAACAAAACTCCAAACCCCAGAGATTTCAGCTACAACAGGTCAGAATGTCCCAGGGAACGTTTGCAGCAGAAAATACTGGATTTTCTTTATAAAAATACAATTAACTTTTGATGGAAGTAACACTTTGCTACGGTGGCCGACACGGACAAACCATAGACTCTCTACGAGAAGTGGACGAAGTCATCGCGAGGTCGACTGCGATTTAGTCGTCGCCATCTTGGATTACGACCTTCGCCATTTCTGCATTTTTTGCAACCAGTGAACAGGAAGTGACCATATTTAGACTGAGGAGGAGACGTAGAGACGCCGTATACGTCTCTGGTAGAGACCTGTCAATCACAGTAGCCCCGCCCTAAAGCATCCCCTGCTTCATGGTCTGTGTGACTCTAAATGGACCATCATGTACTAAATGAACATCATGCTGTATTGAAGAAGACTTGAAACTAGAGATTGAGACATAAACTCATGTTTACAATGTTTACTGAGGGAATAAATCAAGAGAGAAGTAGAGTCATTTTCTATAGACTTCTATACAACCAGAGGAGTCCAGAGGAGAGAATGCAGCTTTAAGAAATCCCAAATCAGAAAACATTGGTTAAAATTGTGTTTCTTCATCAAAGTTTCTTCTTGAAAACAGTTGGTGAATGAGGCTCAGTGCTGAAGTAGTCGATGTCTCATCAACATTGGCTTCTAATGAACTGAATGGCGGCATCTTGATGAACACGTTACCTGGTTCGCCATGACAGAAAGAATGCGGTCCAAGTCTTCGACCAGCTGCGAGAAGGTCGGTCTGCGAGACGGGACGGCGTTCCAGCAGTCTCTCATCATCAGATACCTGCAGACACAAGAAGCAGCACCAGACATCAACTCTCAGTCACCTGAGACAACTCGTCCTTCTGGTCGTCGTGTAGTTTGTTGGAAGTGGACTCACAGCTCCTGGGTGCAGGCCGAGGGTTTCTCCATGCGGTGTCCCTCCTTCAGCAGCTTGAAGAGCTCCTCCACGGGGACTCCGGGGTACGGAGACCCCCCGAGGGTGAAGATCTCCCACAGCAAGACTCCGAACGACCACCTGAACAATGACGAACAACATGGCCGCCATCAGAGAGAGAGGAAGGCCTTCGATAGTCATCTTCAGATGTTTTACACTTATTTTAACCACATTGTTTGATGGGATTCAGGAAACATTTGCATCATTTGGTGAGAGACGACAGCATCACGATGCTTCTCCAGCAGGAGTCACTGCGTTTTCCTTATTTATGCATTGATGCAAATAGAAGCAATAGTTGATTAATCTCTTCATCAATCAATAGCCATGTTTGATTCATCGCTTGAGTCGTTTTTCAGGTAAAAAATTGCAAAAAAGTTTCTCTGATGTGAATATTTGGGTTTCGGACTTTGTGAAGCTTTGATGAGCTTTTTCTTTTTTACAGAGCAAACAACAACAACCAGCAGATGAACTCATAATCAATAATCCGTTAGTCGTGGTTGTGACTCGTCCGATTAATATTCAGACTTGTATATTATATTATATTATTTTATGCCTGAAACAAAACAAACAACTACAGATCAATGAAAACCCGTCGAGTCTTTAAAGCCGAAACTCACACGTCGCTTTGATGCGTGTAGACGCGGTCAAATAAAGCTTCTGGTGCCATCCACTTGACCGGGAGACGACCCTGAAGACATGAAGACATGAGGACATGGAGACATGAAAAAAACATGAAGACATGAAGGCATGAAGGCATGGAGACATGGAGACATGAGGACATGAAGACATGAGGACATGGAGACATGGAGACATGAGGACATGAAGACATGAGGACATGGAGACATGGAGACATGAGGACATGGAGACATGAAAAAAACATGAAGACATGAAGGCATGAAGGCATGGAGACATGGAGACATGAGGACATGAAGACATGAGGACATGGAGACATGAAGACATGAAGACATGAAAAAAACATGAAGACATGAGGACATGAAGACATGTAGACATGAAGACATGAGGACATGGAGACATGAAGACATGAAAAAAACATGAAGACATGAGGACATGTAGACATGAGGACATGGAGACATGAAGACATGAAGATATGAAGACATGAAGATATGAGGACATGAAGACATGAGGACATGAGGACATGGAGACATGAAGACATGAAGACATGAAAAAAACATGAAGACATGAGGACATGAAGACATGTAGACATGAAGACATGGAGACATGAAGACATGAGGACATGGAGACATGAAGACATGAGGACATGGAGACATGAAAAAAACATGAAGACATGAAGGCATGAAGACATGAAGACATGTAGACATGAAGACATGAGGACATGGAGACATGAAAAAAACATGAAGACATGAAGGCATGAAGACATGAAGACATGAGGACATGGAGACATGAAGACATGAAGACATGGAGACATGGAGACATGAAGACATGGAGACATGAGGACATGGAGACATGGAGACATGAAGACATGAAAAAAACATGAAGACATGAAGGCATGAAGACATGAGGACATGGAGACATGAGGACATGGAGACATGAAAAAAACATGAAGACATGAAGGCATGAAGACATGAAAAAAACATGAAGACATGAAGGCATGAAGACATGAGGACATGGAGACATGAGGACATGGAGACATGAAGACGTGAAGGCATGAAGACATGAGGACATGAAGATATAAAGACATGGAGACATGGAGACATGAAGACATGAAGATATGAAGATATGAAGACATGAAGATATGAAGACATGTAGACATGAAGACATGAAGGCATGAAGACATGAAGGCATGAAGACATGAAGGCATGAAGATATGAAGACATGAAGACATGAAGGCATGTAGACATGAAGACATGGAGACATGAAGACATGAAAAAAACATGAAGACATGAAGGCATGAAGACATGGAGACATGAAGACATGGAGACATGAAGGCATGAAGACATGAAGGCATGAAGATATGAAGACATGTAGGCATGAAGATATGAAGACATGAAGATATGAAGACATGAAGACATGAAGGCATGAAGGCATGAAGACATGAAGATATGAAGACATGAAGACATGAAGGCATGTAGACATGAAGACATGAAGACATGAAGGCATGACGATATGAAGGGATGAAGACATGAAGATATGAAGACATGAAGGCATGTAGACATGAAGACATGAAGGCATGAAGATATGAAGGGATGAAGATATGAAGACATGAAGGCATGAAGGCATGAAGATATGACGACATGAAGGCATGCAGACATGAAGATATGAAGGCATGAAGGCATGAAGATATGAAGACATGAAGGCATGAAGACATGAAGGCATGAAGATATGAAGACATGAAGGCATGAAGACATGAAGATATGAAGGCATGAAGGCATGAAGACATGAAGGCATGAAGATATGGAGACATGAGGTCATGAAGACATGAAGGCATGAAGATATGAAGACATGAAGATATGAAGATATGAAGACATGAAGGCATGAAGGCATGAAGATATGAAGACATGAAGGCATGAAGGCATGAAGGCATGAAGACATGAAGATATGAAGACATGAAGACATGAAGGCATGAAGACATGAAGACATGAAGACATGTAGATATGGAGACATGAGGTCATGAAGACATGTAGATATGGAGACATGGAGACATGAAGACATGAAGGCATGAAGGCATGAAGATATGGAGACATGAGGTCATGAAGACATGAAGGCATGAAGGCATGTAGATATGGAGACATGAGGTCATGAAGACATGAAGGCATGAAGACATGTAGATATGGAGACATGAGGTCATGAAGACATAAAGGCATGAAGGCATGAAGACATGAAGGCATGAAGGCATGAAGACATGTAGATATGGAGACATGAGGTCATGAAGACATGTAGATATGGAGACATGAGGATATGAAGACATAAAAAAACATGTAGACATGAGGTCATGAGGACACGAGGACACGAGGTAGTCTTACGTTGGTGGTCTTCTTGTAGTAGTCGATGTGGTGGACGTCTCGAGCGAGACCGAAGTCAGCGATCTTCATGACGTCGTCTTCTGTGACCAACACGTTCCGGGCCGCCAGGTCTCTGTGAATACACTGAGAGGAGACACAGCAGCGTTACATCGTCTCATGATGGAGACCTGGTCTTTATAGGGCGGGGGGGCAGCAGGTCAACAGAAGACACCACATAGAAGAGGTGCATCGTCTGAAAGCTGCAGCATGTGTCAAGTTGTTGATAATATTCTCTTTGAAATCACTTCTTAAAACACATTTTTACAGAATGGCTTTTATGTGATAACGTAAGTTCCACAGAATTTTTGTCACATTAGTTTCAGAAGAAAAGAAGAAGAAACCATTTTTATTGTCATATACACAAAATTGCCGTTAGGGGTTCAGTTGATCCTCGGTTGACAGAGAACCCTTTTCGATCCAGCCGGCGGGTTTTGGGGTTCAGAGGTTTACTGATGGGCGTTTCAGATTCACACTGACTGACCTTCTTGGAGGCCAGGTAGGCCATCCCTCGGGCCACCTGGTACGCAGCCGACACCAGCTCCCTAACCTCCAGACTTCCCAGAGACGCCTGCCTCGGCCCGCTCCAGTACTCCAACCCGACCGGCCGGCGAGTGCGGAGGAACTCCCTCAGGTTCCCCTGCGAGGCGTACTCCACCACCACGTACAGGGTGCCTAACGGACGAGGTCAACCGTTAACATCTGGACAACACACATCAACACCGACAGGCCGTCACTCATCCTGAACACACTCACCGCCCTGAGTGCACGCTCCCAGCAGGTTGATGATGTTCTTGTGTTTGCCGATCATCTTCATCATCTCCATCTCAGAGATCAGGTCAGAAAGGTCCTTCTCTGTGGCGTCCGCTGCACACGACAACAAAGGGTCAAAGGTCAAATCATTCTGACTCATGTGAAGAGAGTGAGTGGATCAACATCTGGACTATAATAATAAACTAAAAGAATACTGAACTAATTCATATCAACATGAAACGACCCCAGTTGATTACTTATATTAAGAACATTTATAATACAAGTTTTCTGAAATGTTATGTTTAAATATGCAAATATCAACGTCATTCAGTTTCGAAAGCAGCTCTCACCTTTCAGCATCTTCACAGCCACCTTAGAGAGGCGCGTCGGTTTATTCCTGTCGACCCCGACGGCTTCGGCCAGAACCACCTGACCGAAACATCCTTCACCCAGAGGCTTCCCCAGAGTCAGCCTGAGGACGACACGCAGCAGACATGTTACCGACATGTTATCAATACGCTAGACATGTTACCGACATGTTATCAATACACTAGACATGTTACCGACATGTTATCAATACGCTAGACATGTTATCAATACGTTAGACATGTTACTGACATGTTATCAATACGCTAGACATGTTACCGACATGTTATCAATACACTAGACATGTTACCGACATGTTATCAATACGTTAGACATGTTACCGACATGTTATCAATACGCTAGACATGTTATCAATACGTTAGACATGTTACAGACATGTTATCAATACGTTAGACATGTTACCGACATGTTATCAATACGCTAGACATGTTACCGACATGTTATCAATACACTAGACATGTTACAGACATCTTATCAATACGTTAGACATGTTACAGACATGTTATCAATACGTTAGACATGTTACCGACATGTTATCAATACGTTAGACAT
>CM051707.1:992936-1000436 GCA_028022725.1 Lycodopsis pacificus | reverse complement strand
GAGGATTTCACTGCGTCGGCTGCAGAAGAGGTTTGAATGTTTAGAAGCTGTTCATGAGCTCTGCTGGTGTGTTCAGGTGTCAGTTATTAATATTTCCTTTCAACCCTCTCCGACTTTAAAAACGACAACACTTCCCCAGAATATCTTTAAATAATGAGTTTTATCCAGAACCCGCTCAGCTGGTTCTACTGACAACACTTTTATATTCCAAAGGTTTCCATCTAGAACCCTTGGAACCCTTATTTCCCAGAGAACCCTCCCTTAAACCCCCCCCCCCATGATGACTGTGGTCCTGCTGAAGTAAAACTGTGAATCTCTGGAAAGAAAACCTTCTGTTGTGGAGCTGAAAATATCAATTATGACAAACGTGCAGCTTCTGTTAAACTCATCAAAGAGTTCATGAAAAGAGCAGCGAGTGCTGGTTGGGCTGGGTTTAGGGAGTTCATGGCACTTACAGGAACATTTCAGTGAGTTTATCCTCTCGCAGAGCGTGGAGGAGGGAGGAGGTTCATCACGCAGAGGATCCGAGCGAGCGAGGTGGGAAATTGAAAGCAGGCTTTGTTTATCAAAAAGAGGCTCAATGTGACCAGTTCTTGACTGGAGAGAAAAACGAGACTTTACGGGCTGAAAAACAACAGAACCACGTCAGCTGGAGTCCAGATGTTTGGAACTAAACAAACAGAAGGTAGATATATATTCATATGACAGAGTCTGAGTATGTCTGGACAGGATACACAGACCAGGACCAGGACCAGAACCCCAGAGCCTCAGCCACACCATCAAAAATCACTCTAACCAGTTTCAGATGCCTCAGAGCCCAAAAACAGCCAAACCTTCCTTTCCTGTTGAAGACATTGTCTCACTGGAACGTTTGAAAAGCTTTTATCCAATAAAGAGCCTCAAACCACAGCTGAGACCATGAAAGAGCCTCAAACACACAAACACCACTTCACCACTGTTGACGTTTAGTATTCACAATCTGCTGTATTTACAAAGTACGTGACAGTTTTCTGCATCTCTTGATGCACAGAAACAGAACCAGCGGCTACGAACGTGAACAACGAAGGTAAAACAAACAAATGAAGGTAAAGAATAGACGAAGACTGTGAACAGATGTTTGTATGAATATAACATGATTGTATATAAAAAGTACGACTACTTTTACCACTTATATACAACTACTTCAAAAACGTTGTAGAATACTTAATTGGTCACTGAAGACGTATTGTGTTAATAATAATAATAATAAGATCAAAGAGCTCTCAAATACATTAATAATTATGAAGTTTAACTTCCTAACACGAGCTCTAAGAACATTATTATACTTCGGTAACAATAATGATGAAGAGATTCATTATTTCCTTATTTGAATTGTGTGTTTTTACCCTGAATAAATGACCATAACAAAGTAAAAGGACAACATCTGACGAATATTCAAGTTTGGTTAAAACTCGTCACTTTTTACCCAGCCGTCCAATCACAGTGGGGGAGGGGCGGGACCACAAAGAAGTGTTTTATTACGAGTATGTTTTGTTCTTTTGTGATTTTACTCTTGACTTCATGGCGTCCTCGTGTCTGAAGCACTAGACCACAAAAACAAAGAAAAGCTACGGAACCTGGTATTTGAGAAGCTGGATCAGGAACCTTTTGGCACTTTTTTATGCTTCGTTACTAAAATGGTGGAACGTACATTTTCTGCCTGTCGATTAATTGACTAATTGTTTCAGGACTTCCTCGTTTGAGCCCCTTGAGGACCGAAACAACAGATCTACTTCATCTGTTCATGCAGAAGCTGCAGAGCCTCACCTGTGTCCGTGTCCTCGGTGGCCGGTCTGGACCGAGTCTGAGGAAACTGGACCAGCAGAACCAGCAGGATGCAGGACAGCAGCAGCCGGAGGCAGCGGGGGGGAAACATGTTGTCCTCACTTCCTGCCTGGGGACGAGTCAGATTCATGGTTTAGTTTATTCACTGCAGATCGTGTTTGTGTCACTGATCATCAGCAACACGATGTTCTGTGAAGAAACAAGAAGACGACGAGTGGAACCGGCAAACCGACATAAACCAGCCTCCTGTAAACAACAATAAATCAGATCAATGTTGGAACAACAGCGTCAAATCATACTCATGCTTTATGATTAACTAGTACACACTGCAGCTTCTAAAGTACACACTGGTACATGCAGTATGCATTCTGTAGGAAGTAATACTTCCTCATAACGTGACACGGTGACCCTGCTGCTCGTACATCTGCAGTGCAAAGGATTGTGGGTCAGTAACAATATATCAGTTGGTTTCATCCGTCCTTCATCTTTCAGCGCTCATCCGGTTCAGGTCCTGAAGGCCGGCGTCACCTGCTCAGGTCTCCAGACCAGGTCACCTGCTCAGGTCACCTGCTCAGGTCTCCAGACCAGGTCACCTGCTCAGGTCACCTGCTCAGGTCTCCAGACCAGGTCACCTGCTCAGGTCACCTGCTCAGGTCTCCAGACCAGGTCACCTGCTCAGGTCACCTGCTCAGGTCTCCAGACCAGGTCTCCTGCTCAGGTCACCTGCTCAGGTCTCCAGACCAGGTCTCCTGCTCAGGTCACCTGCTCAGGTCTCCAGACCATCACAGCACCATCACATCGAGACGAACAACCCTTCACTCACATCCTGCACCTTCCAACGATTTAGGGTCATCGATCAACCTAAACTCTCTTTGGACTGAAGGGGGAACCCGGAGAACCCGGAGAACCCTCGCTGCCACAAGCAGAACATGCACCCTCCCCACAGACGGGAATCAAACCTTCTGCTGTTATGGGATGATGTCTTAAGAACATGAGGCAGTGATTTAAACCGTTTCAACATCTGGACAGAGTGGAATGGTTTGAAGCATCAGATTTCAGACGCTCCTGAAGGCTCCTGAACGCTCTTGAACGCTCTTGAACGCTCTTGAACGCTCTTGAACGCTCCTGAACGCTCCTGAAGGCTCCTGAACGCTCTTGAACGCTCTTGAACGCTCCTGAACGCTCCTGAAGGCTCCTGAACGCTCTTGAACGCTCCTGAACGCTCTTGAACGCTCTTGAACGCTCCTGAACGCTCCTGAACGCTCTTGAACGCTCCTGAACGCTCCTGAAGGCTCCTGAACGCTCTTGAACGCTCTTGAACGCTCCTGAACGCTCTTGAACGCTCTTGAACGCTCCTGAACGCTCTTGAACGCTCCTGAACGCTCTTGAACGCTCTTGAACGCTCCTGAACGCTCTTGAACGCTCTTGAACGCTCCTGAACGCTCTTGAACGCTCTGTCTCCTCGGCTCTGAATAACTTTCCTCCTCTCCGGTGAACTTCACCTACACACCACATTCTGCAGCTCTGAATGTTTTCTACTAACACGGAGACGCAAAACATCTGAGCTGGAACAAGCAGACGCAGACAAACAGGAAGCTGAGAGCAGCTGTGGGTCGGACGTTAAACCTTCATCAAGACGAGACATAAAACCTTTAACTGACAGAAATCAACATGAAACTGCAGCAGCTGATCACTGACACCAAGACGCATGTTTATGCATCATGCATGTTATGAACGTGTGTTTTAAAGACATTGTCTGATTAAATATGCGTCATTTCATACATTTCCAGAACATGAATCTAAACTTTGGATGAAGTCAGCTTCAACAGTCTGGTTCATGTTGTTGACGTGTTCTATTCCCTCATGTTGTATTAATACATGTATGAATGAGTGAGTGAGTGACGAGTGAACCTTCAGCACACAGAGAGGAATGAACGTGTGAAGTTTGATGAATGTAAGAGCTGCTGAAGATTTATCATCAGAGTCAGAACAAACTTAAAGAGACGTTTAGTTACAATACAGACATTTAGAGACAGGTGAATATTCACCACTTCATCACTCACATGTAGAGACTCGACAGGTGAATGTTCACCACTTCATCACTCACATGAAGAGACTCGACAGGTGAATATTCACCACTTCATCACTCACATGTAGAGACTCGACAGGTGAATGTTCACCACTTCATCACTCACATGAAGAGACTCGACAGGTGAATGTTCACCACTTCATCACTCACATGAAGAGACTCGACAGGTGAATGTTCACCACTTCATCACTCACATGAAGAGACTCGACAGGTGAATGTTCACCACTTCATCACTCACATGAAGAGACTCGACAGGTGAATGTTCACCACTTCATCACTCACATTAAGATCAGTATGTTTAGAAGAAGAAGAATCTGTATGTTTATGAACAAATTAAAGTTTTGGAGGATGGATGAAGTATTCTGAGCATGTACTTGTCAAAGTATTAATACTACACTGTAAAAAAACAGTGACGGAAAGTACTGCAATTATGTGCACGTTTTGAGGTACTTAACACAAGTATTTCCACTTATACTTTATATTTCACCACATCTGGAAATATTGTACTTTTCTAATTATGATGTATTTCTGGAGATAAATTATCCAACAACATGTTCTTAAAGTACTCCGTCCTCAAACATCTCGTACTTAGTGGTGGAAGAAGTATTTTGATCATTTTCTACAAGGTGAAAGTAGCAATACAACTCGCACAAATACTGCATTGAAAAGCACAGAAGTATTATCAGCGAAATGTACTTTAAGTGACGTATTGCCAAACAAGTATCTCGACCAGTACAACATCAAAGTACTGCTCACATGTTGAAGCATCAACAACAATCATCAAGTAGTATAATTATACATCACCGGAGTTATTACTCTGTCATGTGTACTTTTGATACTATAAGTACATTTTCCTAATAATACTGGAGAAATGTTTTGAATGCAGTACTTTTACTTGTGATGGAGTATTTCTGTCTTGCAGTATTACTTATTTTCCACCACTGGTTAGTATTTTCATACAAAACAAATGATCAGTTTATAAAGTACTATGTCTTGTGTACCTGAATGTGTATAAAATACATGTTCTGCACTAGTAGGGTTCATTTTAAAACTACGTGTGTACTTTTATCACAAAAAACTGTATTTGTGTCATGCAGTACTACTTCTTTTCCTCCTCTGGTTAGTAGTTTTGTTTTCAAATTGATGTTTTTCTTCCAATACAAATGATTATCTTTCAAATAAAATGCTTTGTTGCAGATTAAAGTACCTGAGACGAGGAGGGGGTATGTCACTACTACTACCACTTGTGTACTTCTACCCAAACAACAGCTTTAGTGCAGGACTTTTACTTGTAGTGGAGTACTACTGTAGTGCAGTAGTACTTCTCTCTCACCACTGGTTCACATTAACAGAAGAAGATGAAACACGTTCTGCATTAAATGTACTTTTACCGAAACAAGCGTATACTGCAGGATGGTACTTCTCATGAGTATTTTACATAGTACAGTTGTACTGCAGGATGGTACTTCTCATGAGTATTTTATAGAGTACAGTTGTACTGCAGAATGGTACTTCTCATGAGTATTTTATAGAGTACAGTTGTACTGCAGGATGGTACTTCTCATGAGTATTTTACATAGTACAGTTGTACTGCAGGATGGTACTTCTCATGAGTATTTTACATAGTACAGTTGTACTGCAGGATGGTACTTCTCATGAGTATTTTATAGAGTACAGTTGTACTGCAGGATGGTACTTCTCATGAGTATTTTACAGAGTACAGTTATACTGCAGGATGGTACTTCTCATGAGTATTTTATAGAGTACAGTTGTACTGCAGAATGGTACTTCTCATGAGTATTTTACATAGTACAGTTGTACTGCAGGATGGTACTTCTCATGAGTATTTTATAGAGTACAGTTGTACTGCAGGATGGTACTTCTCATGAGTATTTTACAGAGTACAGTTATACTGCAGGATGGTACTTCTCATGAGTATTTTATAGAGTACAGTTGTACTGCAGGATGGTACTTCTCATGAGTATTTTACAGAGTACAGTTATACTGCAGGATGGTACTTCTCATGAGTATTTTATAGAGTACAGTTGTACTGCAGGATGGTACTTCTCATGAGTATTTTACAGAGTACAGTTATACTGCAGGATGGTACTTCTCATGAGTATTTTATAGAGTACAGTTGTACTGCAGGATGGTACTTCTCATGAGTATTTTACATAGTACAGTTGTACTGCAGGATGGTACTTCTCATGAGTATTTTACATAGTACAGTTATACTGCAGAATGGTACTTCTCATGAGTATTTTATATAGTACAGTTATACTGCAGGATGGTACTTCTCATGAGTATTTTATATAGTACAGTTGTACTGCAGGATGGTACTTCTCATGAGTATTTTATATAGTACAGTTATACTGCAGAATGGTACTTCTCATGAGTATTTTACAGAGTACAGTTATACTGCAGGATGGTACTTCTCATGAGTATTTTATATAGTACAGTTGTACTGCAGGATGGTACTTCTCATGAGTATTTTACAGAGTACAGTTATACTGCAGGATGGTACTTCTCATGAGTATTTTATAGAGTACAGTTGTACTGCAGAATGGTACTTCTCATGAGTATTTTATAGAGTACAGTTGTACTGCAGGATGGTACTTCTCATGAGTATTTTACATAGTACAGTTGTACTGCAGGATGGTACTTCTCATGAGTATTTTACATAGTACAGTTATACTGCAGAATGGTACTTCTCATGAGTATTTTATATAGTACAGTTATACTGCAGGATGGTACTTCTCATGAGTATTTTATATAGTACAGTTGTACTGCAGGATGGTACTTCTCATGAGTATTTTATATAGTACAGTTATACTGCAGAATGGTACTTCTCATGAGTATTTTACAGAGTACAGTTATACTGCAGGATGGTACTTCTCATGAGTATTTTATATAGTACAGTTGTACTGCAGGATGGTACTTCTCATGAGTATTTTATATAGTACAGTTGTACTGCAGGATGGTACTTCTCATGAGTATTTTATATAGTACAGTTGTACTGCAGGATGGTACTTCTCATGAGTATTTTATATAGTACAGTTGTACTGCAGGATGGTACTTCTCATGAGTATTTTATAGTAGTTGTACTGCAGTGAATACTCTTCTGTCTCTAACAAAGACTTTCAACGTCACTTGTTATGACGTATCTCCACATACTTTAGATAAGTTATCGATAGATATAAGTATTGCTTCGGGAACATCGTGAACTCTCCATGAACACCGAACAGACGGAGTAAGTCCTCACAATAACCCTTTCATCTCATTCAATCGTTACAACGTTAAACGTTCTTTACCTCCGTCGGTCCTCAGCTCTCTGTTCTGTCCGAGCGCGTGAACAGTGGGAGCGCGTGAGCAGTGAGAGCGCCGTGAGCAGTGAGAGCGCGTGAGCAGGTTCCGTCCTCCGTTAACGGAAGAAGCTCCGGTCTCAGGCGGAGCAGCAGCTCATCTCCGGTTAATCCACGAGCTGCTCTCAGGGAGAAAACGTGGGAAAAGCAGCTCCGCTCGCTCGCGGTGTTGTCTCCACATCGAGTCCGCGGAAGAGACGCCTTCAGTGGGCGTTTCCTCTCGAG
>CM051707.1:987936-990436 GCA_028022725.1 Lycodopsis pacificus | reverse complement strand
ATGAGAGGGTTTCTAAAGGGAGTCTGTGTCAGAGACACTACCACTTTCGTCCACAGGGGGCGACAGAGTGAAGTTCCTCTTCGAAGCTTTAATGTTGAACTCGTAAACTACAAATGCTACAAATTGTCATGAAATGACATGAAAAGACATTTCTTTAAATGTCCTGTGAAGAGAGAGCTGAGTGACCTGATCCACGGCAGGAGACGGACTCTCTGCGGCTCGTCGGCTCGTCGGTGAGACGTAAACAGGACTGTGGGGGACGAGCCCACTGCCACTTCCTGTTTGGCTCAATCAGCATCAAAAGACTCTCATTCATCAGAGACCAACACATTCATGAGCTGCTACTTCACTCCTGTTGATTTGTCTTCGTCTATACAAAGTATATGTATATGTAAAGTATATGTATATATAAAGTACATGTAAATATAAAGTATATGTACATATGTAAATAGAGTACATGTGTCTGAACTGGGACTTATTCAACAACTCGTCCTCATATCATTCTGAATGGATCTGATGTGCATGAAGAAGTATTCACATCCTTCCTGCAGTAAAAGTACCAGTACCACACTGTGAAAATACAGTACCAGTAAAAAGTCCTGCATTCAGTACTACATGTACCTCTGAGATGTAGTACAGTATAAAGTACAACATGTACCTCTGAGGTGTAGTACAGTATAAAGTACTACATGTACCTCTGAGGTGTAGTACAGTATAAAGTACTACATGTACCTCTGAGGTGTAGTACAGTATAAAGTACAACATGTACCTCTGAGCTGTAGTGGAGCAGAAGTTGCACACGGTGGAAATACTCCTGTAAAGTACTTGTACCTTGCGTGTTGTACTCAGAATGCGTGCAGCAGCTGGAGGAGGGTCACACTCACTCTTTACTGTCAGCAGATGTCTCTGTGAGACCCGGCCCAGCGCAAAACCACTGACCCAGTCTGGACCCACCCAAACCAGGAGCCAGAGCCAAACCCCAGACTGTGGACAGACCAGAGCCAATAAAACAAGAAGCTCATCCGGACTCACCAGAACCCCTCAGCACCTGTCCTGCTTCCTTCACAGGTGCTTTCCTCATCAGAGTACAAGTACAAGAACACAAAGATGTTTTGAAGATGTTTCTGCTGTCAGATTGGTTTTGGACTCAGCTTCATGAAGACCTGAGCAAACTCCCAGAGGTCAGAGGTCAACTTGTCCTTTACCCCAAACTGATAGAGAGATGGAGCAGGGACCCCCGACTATGTATAATGTATAACATTGTGTTTTATATTAAACTGGGCCTCGTACCATGTATAAACATACCTCTTTACTGTGCATTCAATGCTAAGCTATTCAAATACACAGGTTCATATATTCATGTTGTTCTTGTAAACATGTACAGTGAGTAGGAGGCCGTCCTGCTGCCATTCATAAACACACCTCGTCAGCTGATACCAATGCCAACATCAACATTGTTTGTTAATTGCATGATAATCATCATACAAGATATTCACACTGACGTTTATATTTTAAACATAAATGTGGAAAGAAAAATGAGTGATGGCCTCTTAGTACCACTGCCATGCATAAACACACCTGTTATCTGTCAAACAACACTGAACTATTACAATAATGGACACATTCAGGTTTGGGAAAAAAAAAGAGTTTTCTCATCCAAACATTTCGCAGACCGCCTGTTGAAGACCTCTGCTTTAGATGGTCGTCTGACCAAAGGACTGCTCAGTCTTGACTTGGGACTTGTCAAGTCTGGACTTGGGACTTGTCAAGTCTTGACTTGGGACGTGTGTGTCTTGACTTGGGACTTGTCAGTCGTGACTTGGGACTTGTCGGTCTTGACTTGGGACTTGTCGGTCGTGACTTGGGACTTGTCGGTCTTGACTTGGGACTTGTCGGTCGTGACTTGGGACTTGTCGGTCGTGACTTGGGACATGTCAAGTCTTGACTTGGGACTTGTCAAGTCTTGACTTGGGACGTGTGTGTCTTGACTTGGGACTTGTCAGTCTGGACTTGGGACTTGTCAGTCTGGACTTGGGACTTGTCAGTCTGGACTTGGGACTTGTCAGTCTGGACTTGGGACTTGTCAGTCTGGACTTGGGACTTGTCAGTCTTGACTTGGGACTTGTCAAGTCTGGACTTGGGACTTGTCAGCCTGGACTTGGGACTTGTCATGAGACTTGAATGCAAAGAGGTGTGCCTTGGTGTCCCCTCTGTTGATGGCAGGGTTCCCGTTATGACCCTGTGCGCATGCTGACGTTAGCATTTAGCTCAGCGCGCCGCGGTGCCTGAGTTCACTCTCACACAGCTGCTCGTGGATTCATGCGCGACGGTTTCTGAGCTCAGTTTCTGTTTTAGTCGTGAACGACTCGGTCCAGATCCTGTTCATCTCTTTCTCTCTCTGTCACTGTTGGAAAGTCTGAATGTATTGTGGTTTTAGTGCTTCGGGGTTTATTCCAGGTCCACTTCAGCTGTGGAAAAACCCACAAAAAACATTTATGCA
>CM051707.1:950436-982936 GCA_028022725.1 Lycodopsis pacificus | reverse complement strand
GATTAATAAGATGGAAATTCAACTGACTTCACCTTCTTCATCCTCGCAGAGGGTCTGCCATCAACTCATCTTGTGTGGACAAACTTTAAATCCAGAGACGCTATCAGCCGTACATGGAGCGCCGGTTTTGTGCACGTTGTATTACCTGTTGCGTACTAGCAGCTGTTGTGCAGTAAAAAGTCTGCATTTATGTGGAGCAAGCAGCTGTTATTCTAGCGATTAGCGAGCTGCTTGACCATCGGCGATCAGCCCCCACGGAGCGGCTGTCTGACGCTACAGTTAGCAAGAAGAGCTACAGCTACAAACAGACAAGACAACACAGAGGACACGAGTGAGACACGAGTGAGACACGAGTGAGAGACGAGTGAGACACGAGTGAGAGACGAGTGAGACACGAGTGAGAGACGAGTGAGACACGAGTGAGACACGAGTGAGACACGAGTGAGAGACGAGTGAGACACGAGTGAGAGACGAGTGAGACACGAGTGAGAGACGAGTGATCAACGCTGATTCGTTTTACTTCTTCCGGTTGGAAGCCTTGGGAGACCTTAGTCTGCAAGTATTTCTTTATGGAGCATGAAAAGATGTACGAAGATATATTATATTCGCGAATGCAAATCGCGGTTAGCATTTCCCCATTGGCGGTAATGTTAAAATTAGCTTAGAAGCTAGCGAGTCGGACCTGTTGCATGATGTTGTGCCCTAAAAGATGGAGCAAATGCCCTAAAGAATTGATAGAGGGGGAAGATGATGCCCCTGTTTTCTCTGCTGGGTGACCCAGCTCATCCCCTGATGCCGTATCTCATGAAGGAATACCCCGATGGAGCTAACGCTACATTCATCAGCCCCACGGCAACAACAGACAACAACACATGGACGCGAGTGATCGACGTGTGTTGACCACATTTATGGACCATAATCGAGTAAACGTTTCCGTGTAAGTGTTGATTTTAAAGTAAAGTTGATGAGAGAGAGAGAGAGAGAGAGAGAGAGAGAGAGAGAGAGAGAGAGAGAGAGAGAGAGAGAGAGAGAGAGAGAGAGAGAGAGAGAGAGAGAGAGAGAGAGAGAGAGAGAGAGAGAGAGAGAGAGAGAGAGATCTTAAGTATAAAATAATACAACCTTTCATTATTAAAGACTACTTTATTACTCCGTCATATTTCTTTTTAACTAAGCAAGCAATCCACTTCCTGTTTACACCATCACGTGCATGCCCAGTGCACGTTAATGGTCACGTGCTGTCCGCCTTCGACGGCTGCCGTGTGGATGCAGATCAACTTGCGAATAATGCTGAAAACTCCCGTGTGGACGGAGATCGGTTCTATTTGAGAACTCTGCATCCAACGAGACACAGACGAATGTGGATATGGCCTCAATAGAACCACAAACCACCAATCAAGCCCCTCCCCACCCACAGCCTCACCGCCCTCATGTCAACACAGCACGCATGATGAGGTCAGGTGAGCGTGTTGGTTCTCGGCTCTTGTTTACATGTGAACATGAATAACCCACAGATGTAAACCGGAGGGTTCAGAGGGCTCGCGGCTCCGGATCTGGAGGTTTGGCCTGAAGTCTTCAAGGTGTTTTTATATCAACAAAGAGCAGAAACGTCCAGGAAGTTTCAGACTGAAAGCAGCAGTGAATGTTTCCTGATATAACTTCTTCCTCTTGGAGCTCGATTAAAAACGCATCCGAGAGCCTCATGTTCCTTCATCATCATCATCATCATCATCATCATCATCATCAACACACTGTAGTCTATTCAGATTTAATCACACATACAAGTACTCACTAGAGCATCATCATCCGCTGACAATAGTCCCAATAAATGCTCTATTTCCTGCTGTTTGTTTGATTTAAAGCTCCAGCGATCAGCAGTTTGTATTTCACGACCTGGGAATGGCTGAAAATCGACGTTTCATTCTGTTTCACCATGCTGTGACTTCCAAAGGATGAAAAGCAGCTGCTTCGCTTGTCTGACTGCTTGTCCTTCTTCTTCACCTTTATTTTCTTTGGACTTGTTTTTGTATTGAATCCTCTCAAACAGCACTCTGTCACCTTATTCAGTGACAGAGTGACTTAAGTCTGACACTGAGAGAACAGCGCCCTCTGCTGGTGTGTCCGGGCACAGCAGCCGCGGAGGAAAGCGCCAAGTGGTTTAGAGATGAAAAAAAAGACAAATATTCATAATAATATCATGAGATCAAAAATGTGTATTCTAAATGCTGTAATTGGTTAATGTGAATGAATACAACTTGACTGTATTTATTGTTAATAATGTTAATAATCATCATCATTAGTTGCGTGTTCTGGTTAACTTTAAAACATGCAGAAGAACAAGAGAATATTTTACAAAATACATTTTTGAAACAAAATAAGATCGACGAAGCAGAAAAGACGGGTCATGTTTATTAGTATTATTATTTATTTTCTCAAAACTTTTCACTCTTGTAACTCAAAGACAATAAACATACATTAGATACGTTATTCAGTAGGATGAAATATTATATATGTCATATTCACACTGTCACCATCAGGTCCAGACACACAAAAAGCTTTTTTTACATTTTATGACTTTTAGCGTCACAGGTTTGTTCTTTAGGGTTAATATAAATATGCACACGTTATGTCTTACATTAGAGGCATTTTGACTTTTATCTATTAATCAAAATGAGTTCAACATTAAGCAGTAAGCTGCTGGTGGAGCTCGTTTAAAGGTGTATCACATGTGATTTGGGAGTATTTCTGTTGTCTCTCAACGGCTCTCATCATAGCTAACCTGGGGGGGAGGGGTGCTACGTTTCCAAGACAACGCTGTCATTCTGGAAGCCGTTATCGGCTGTAATGCTCACGTGCACTAACATGCACTAAAAGGCACGCTCATTTATTTATATTACGTTCTTTCTTGGTCACAAATAGACGGTTTTGTTCCACAATCCTTCTCTGAGGAAATAAAGCACATTTTTCTGATTAAGACCTCGTGAAGAAGGTGTTTTCCTCACCAGCAGCTATAGATTTTTATTATAACTCACCAATTTAAATTATATTAAGGCTGAACGTTGGTCATAATTTGGGGCGTAGCCTCTTTGAGTGACAGGTGTGTGTGTCGTCTCCGGACGCTAGCTGCTAGCTGCTACGTCACCTGGCCACCTCACTTAGAGCCTAACTTCCTGGTTAGCTACGTGCTAATCGACAGTGAACACGTTTGGCACTAACGGCGAAATGATTGTCAGGGAAAAAATGAGGAGAGAAATGTAAAACCATTGAGTTTGGAGGCTGCCTCAAGCACTTGTGGGTAATCGGAAGGAAGTGTCGGTTGCCTTGGTAACAGGAAGAGGAGGAACCAGTTCCATCTTAGAACTAATAAAAAAATTGAAACTTGATTGAAATGAAAACAATCGATTGATGACATCACCGACGGAAACATTTGATTGGAACCTACTGGAGGTCTGAAGCCGACGCCCACCGAACATGTTGCCGCCCCCTTGGACAACGGCGCGTTCTGATTGGCTCCCCCAAGACTCTGTAGGGCACAAACAAAGGTTTCCTTAATTCCTTCCTTACTTCCTTTCCTCCTTCCCTCTTTCTGTCCCTCCTTCCTTACCTCACTTCCTTATAAGGTATTTCCTCCGTTTGTCTGTCAATCAAACCGTCGGGCTCCGTCAGTTGCTTCCTACACACACACACACACACACACACACACACACACACACACACAGTATTAGATACAAATTGAATTAAAAGTTATTTCTTGTGGCTCTAGTAGTATTTGTACTAAAAAGTACACCAACTTTCTTCTTTTCTTTGTATATATTTGGAAAATATATTATGCAGCCTTTTTCAGTTTTTATACTGTTTATATTTTTATTGATTTATAGGGGAATTTACTAAATACATGTCATAACAATTAAGGAAGTAATGCAAAAACATCGATAAAAAATACACATTAGATACATATTTGATAAAGATAAATAAATAGAAAAATTAATAACTGAATTAATGCACATGTATTAGTATTTTACCTTTTTCCATCTACATGTATTTATTTGTGTTTCTATATTTAGACTTATATATTTATGTGTCGGAGGTTGTTGTTATTAACTTCTCCATAAAGTGAGATTTGTTTTGATTACTTTCACCGACCTGTAAAAATAAATGTAAATGTAAATCAACAAAAGGGAAATTACAGTGATAACCAAATCACATAAAACATAAAAACCAAGACAAAGAAAAGAACAAAATACAATAATGATAAATAAGTCCAATATATTACAAATTAACTAATTTAATTAAGTAAAGTAAAAGCTGAAAATATGACCATAAAAACATGCATTTATTTTCTGATAAGTTACCAATTATAATTACACATTAATTGGATTGTGGATTTATGTCAGGTGTCATGTTTATTGTTTGTTTCAGCATTTATTTATGTATTCATGAATGTTTTGAGGGAAAAGTCCTTTTTATCACTGCAGTAACCAATCACAGAACTCCATCAGCCGGTCTCAGACAATCAGACACTGCAGCTGCAATACTGCAGAGCTTCCTGTAGGGGGCATCGTAGATGAGCTCTTACTGTATTTATGGGGACTTTTTCTGAAACTACAGATCATTCATTAGAGCCACAGGAGCTTAGCTTAGCAACCAGGCATGTTTTATTGAGTAGGAAAGACAGAAGGTCCTCACAAGTAAAAATGTCCTCATAAAGCAGGTGGACATACACACCCACACACACACACACACACACACACACACACTTACTGGATGTGTTTCCAAGTAACAGAGTCGGGACTCCGTCTATAAAGAAGAGATAGCATGAATGCTAAATTAATTCCAATGGACTTAAAACAGTTGTTAGCATTAGCACTAATGTTTCCTATGGTAAAACTGATAGCATTAGCATTAGCATTGATGGTCCACGTCACCAAATCATAGCATTAACCTAAATGTTGTCAAATAGCGGTAGCGTTAGCGTTAGCACTGATCGGCTAACAGATGTGTTTGTTTACTTACGATCTGGAATCCTGCCTCCGGTCACCATGGCGATCGCTAGGTGACAACAGGAAGTAGATCAGAGAGAGAGCGACTAAATGAACGAATACGGACATTAAAGAGGTGTGTATTTTTATTACCGGTTATTTTTTCTTCTTCTGCGTTCTTCTCCTTGACTCGCGGTGTTCTGTGATTCGCTGCCGCTGCTCGTGTTGCCACGGGAACGAGACCTGGTGATCACATTTTTACAAAAAACGGGAAAAATCATGTTTTCCCAAACTTTTCAAAAACTTCGAAAACTGAACTTAAAAGACACTGAAACCTGTGAAATTTCTTTACGTTCTAATATTATATCATAAAATATATTAAAAATATTTAAAAAATGAATTGTACTGTTTTATTGATTTACAGGGAAATGTACAAAATAAATATTTTAAGGAAGTAATACAAGGAACTTCTTGATAAAAAAAACATTATATTAGATAAATATTTGATAAAAATAAATAAATAGAAAAATGAACAACTGAATCAATGTACATTTATTAGTAAAACAAAATATTTAAAAATAATAATTAAAGCTGATTTAAGAAGTTTTTTAAAATTTTTATCATCTATTTTACAAGGTTCACACTTGCCAAAAAAAATATTTTGTTTGTCATAAAACTTAAAACTTAGTTACTTTACTGAAAGATATATTAAATATCTCACCTCCCCCCCCTCCGCCAGATCGGTCGATCTCCGTCCAGACTTCTGCTCCGCCTACAAGACGAAACAGGAAACGTGTCATTCATTCGTTACTGTTTTCACCGTATAACGGAGAGACGCCGTGTACGTCTCTGGGAGAGACCTGTCAATCAGCGTGTAGCCCCGCCCTAAAGCATCCCCTGCTTTATGGTCTGTGTGACTCTAAATGGACCATCATGTACTAAATGAACATCATGCTGTATTGAAGAAGACTTGAAACTAGAGATTGAGACATAAACTCATGTTTACAATGTTTACTGAGGGAATAAATCAAGAGAGAAGTAGAGTCATTTTCTATAGACTTCTATGTTTCTTACCTCTGAGGTCGTTCTCCACCTTCTTCTTCTTCTTTGGTGTTTGGTGGAAATTTTGGGTTGAAGAGGCCGCTGGAACCAAATTATATTTCCGGATTAATCAGATTATCTACCAGATTAAATCAGGAGATATATTCTGTTATTCTGTGATGTCACCAGGTGCATTGACAGAGTTAGATAATAGAATCTTTATGCTTCTACTTATTTTATTATTTCTCCTCGTTTACCTCTGAGGACCACTCTTTTCCCATGGTGCACTGGGCTTCACGTGAGCCTGCTCTGCCCCGCCCTCTGACCTGCAGGAGTCACATGATCACATGACATCTAAAATGTTTTTAATCCAAACAAGTCTCTCTCTCCGTCGCGTCCTCCGTCTCTCTCTCTCTCACCTCTGAACAGCAGGGGGCGCTGTCTGCGTCGTCATTGGTTCATTGGGGACACTCGCTATCTGATTGGCTGGAGGAGAGGAGGCGGAGACTGTGAAATTCACAAACACCAATTTTAGAATAAAGAAAATAGGAAAGTAACACATGAAACAATTTTCAATTAGTATGAAATGTTTTACAGTCCGCAGCTTTGACCAATCACCTCTTTGATTTAAAATCAGTCCGCCAACAACTTGAGTTATTAATATGTGAGAGTCAACACATCAATTCATTGATAATTGCAGAAACTGACAATATTTGCTCCTTTTATTGTATGTGAATGTTTGAATGACCCTGAGATAATAATAGTAATAATAATAAGGATAATAATGATATAACAACAATAAATAACAATAGTAATGCGAACAGTAACAATACTAGTAATAATAATAATTAAAAAGTGTGCATACTGTGACGTGTTGGCCTCCGATCTGTTGTTGTTGTCTTGTTGTTCATCGTTTTGTTTCTCAGAAGGCCGACGTTCAGTCGAGGAAGAGTCAGAGTGGGCGAACGAGCAAAACTACACAAGAGAGAGAAAATTAATCTGTTTTTAATCGAAATAATACATTTAATTAAAAGATCTTTTATGAACTTGTGTATTTCATAAACAATGATAAGTAATGAGGTTGTGTCTCTGTAAGTGTGTGTGTGTGTGTGTGTGTGTGTGTCTCTGTAAGTGTGTGTGTGTGTGTGTGTGTACCTGTTGTGTTTCAGTTTGCATGTTAATGGATTGGACTCTGACATCCTGAACAAAATGAAAAAGTGAGTCAGTGAGAGAAAATAAAAACTAATAATTGTCTGAAGGCTCCTCATAAACCAAAATAAAATAAAACTTTATTGACGTCACCTGAAGAACGCGTGATGTTCAACACAACATCTCCAGAGACGTTTACAGTCGGATCGATGCGACGTCTGAAAGTAGAACGACGTCTCTGAACCCTGAAACACACACACACACACACACATACACACACACACGCACGCACACATACACACACACACACACACACGCACGCATACACACACACACACACACACACACACACACACACACGCATACACACACACACACACACACACACACAGAGACACACACACACACACACGCACGCATACACACACACACACACACACACACACACACGCATACACACACACACACACACACACACAGAGACACACAAACACGTAGCATTAGCATTGTACAGCTACAGACTGGTATCAAGCCAAAAAGCATTAGCATTAGCATTAGCATCAGAACTCACATTTTTTCCAACGACTCTGAGCTCAAATGTTTCGTTCTTAAAGTGAAGTTTGTTGATTCGCTGCCTGAAGAAAAGAGTCACACGTCACATGATCTGTCACATGATCAGAGCAAAAAAACACTTGTTTATCTGGTGTATTCATATTTATACAAATATTTGTTTATGTTGTGTATATATTTAAATTATTTAGTTATTTAGTTTTATATTAACGAAAATATTTATGTTAACGTAAACTAGTGATTCATATTTATACACACTATTGTTATGTTTTTTACAAACCTTTGTTCGTTTATTTGTTTTTCATATTGTTTGTTTATCTTTTATACGTTTGTTTGTTGATTATTCATATACATACAGATGTCTTTGTTATTTATTTATTTTATATTTGTGTTTTATTTATATCCATACTATGATTCATATGTTTATTATTTTCGTTTTTATATATACATATATTTTTACAAACCTTTATTCATGTTTATTTAACATATTTAACATATATACGTTGTTAATCTTTAATTATTCAAGTATTGTTTATTTATAGAAATGTGTGTTTACTTTGTTTTTATTCATATATTACATTTATATATATGTATTTTACTATTTGTTTATATTGTTTATATATTTCATTCATTTATTTATGTTGTTTGTTTATGTATTTACACAAAATCCTTTTGTGATTTTTATTCTAATTCACACAAACCTTTCAAATTTGTGTGTACATTTATATTTGTTTATATATATATGTATAGATACTTTTATTTATGTTGGTACCGACACATATGGTTAATGTTGAAAACCTTCTCACTCTGAACTAAAAGGACTTCATATATTTGATAATACTTGAAGTCCACAGATGAACAAAGACAGTGAAAGAGGTCTCACTCCTACCACAAATATTTCCCCACCAGCACTTTGTTCTTGTAGATGACCACGCCCACTGGAGTCGGACCCAGGAAGTACTCAGTCTGGTTCTCACCCTTGCAATGCATCATGGGAGTTAATAATAATAATATAAATAATGACACATAAATTCAGTCTGACAATAATATTAAACTAAACATATCAAAAACATGTCAAACATACTAAGAAGTACAATAATGAGAAGACGTCTGTATTGATCGGTGATCGGTTTTCTTACGTAGGCGGCGAACAGAGAGACTCCGAACATCTGCAGAGAGCTGCAGAGAGACAGGAAGAGACGCTGAGCCTGAGGACAAGAGACACCGCTGGACAGAGACAGAGAGAGAGAGAGAGAGAGAGACAGAGACAGAGAGAGAGAGAGAGAGAGAGAGAGAGAGACAGAGAGAGAGAGAGAGACAGAGAGACGTTAGGGTGTGTGGTGGATCTTATTTAGTTTTTCTCAAACAGTGAACAGGAAGTGACCATCACAATCACAGTAGCCCCGCCCTAAAGCATCCCCTGCTTTATGGTCTGTTAGAGACCTGTCAATCACTGTAGCCCCGCCCTAAAGCATCCCCTGCTTTATGGTCTGTTAGAGACCTGTCAATCAGCGTGTAGCCCCGCCCTAAAGCATCCCCTGCTTTATGGTCTGTGTGACTCTAAATGGACCATCATGTACTAAATGAACATCATGCTGTATTGAAGAAGACTTGAAACTAGAGATTGAGACATAAACTCATGTTTACAATGTTTACTGAGGGAATAAATCAAGAGAGAAGTAGAGTCATTTTCTATAGACTTCTATACAACCAGAGGAGTCGCCCCCTGGTGGCCACTAGAGAGAATGCAGCTTTAACACGTGATGAACGGGAAGTTGTCTCCTGGTTTGAACACATTTATTTCTTTCCTGTTGTTTTATTTTGAAAGGTGATGCTTCCTGTCTACCTGAGTGATTTGTAGATGTGTTGTACTTCCTGGTTGTCCTCTGAGTCTGAAGGCTCACTTTGGTCTCCTCTCTCCGCTGAGAGAAATAAAAAGAAAGAAATATAATATATATATAATATAATAATTGAACTTATATAAATTATATAATATAATAATAATAATTCATATATTTATAATAAATAATAATAGTTAATAAAATAAAATAATAAATAATAAATATAATTTATTCTAAACATGTTTTTTATTCTTAGAGGGAAAATGTTTAAAATGTTAAAAGTACAATATAAATGGTATCGCGTGTTGATGAACGTGTTTTTTCTCACCCTGCAGCATCAGAGCGGAGAGTCGAGGTCTGAGGTGGGGGGGGCACGGCAGGCGACCCCGACGGACGTCCTGACGGACCTGCAGGTAAAACTGATACCTGACAGAAGAGACACAAACACGTCAGTTTCCTTTAATAAAAATAATTAAATCAACACCGACACCACGCTGCTGGAGACTCAGGACTACTGCTGGACCCGCTGGAGGGAAGGGGGGCACGGTAGAACCAGAACCAGGACTGAGAGGGGCAGACTGTCAGACCTGCTGCAGTAACATGAGAGGGTTCTAAAGGGAGTCTGGAGCTCAGAGACACTACCACTGTAGTCCACAGGGGGCGCCAGAACCAACACAAGAGGAAAGTTCCTTTAGTCGCTTTAAAAAACAAGTCAAACTGAAAACAATATTTTTAATTCTATTGATACCAACATGAGAAATGTGGAAGTTATATTTAATACTAGTTACACCAATAATTTCCTAAAATAAATACAAAATATTAATATTCAAAGTTACCAAATGTTCAGTTACTAAATAAATAATAATAATAATGATAATAATAATAATAATAATAATAACAACAATAATAATGTACCGTGTAGTTTCGTCCTTCAGCTTCGACGGCTCCTCAATATAAAACTTTACACCAAAATAGAAAATGTACGGCGGCCCGACTGTGCCAAAACAGTAAGATTGAGAAAAATATCAATTTAATGTTAGTCCAATAGTAATAGGTAATAAATAAAATCTGATTACTGAAATATATTAAATAATTCATTAATTTGTTATTGAACATATTGAACACATTCTAAATTTACTGCAAATTTGTTCTTTACAGTCTGTTTGATAGTTACTGAAACATAATGATGAAGAATTAAGAAATGTAACAAAACAAAAACACTGAAAAAAATGTATTTAGTTTTATTGTTTTTAGATTTGATTCGTTTTATCAGTTTGTTTGAGAGAAACTCACCGAGGTCTCGATGCTGTGAAAGAGTTTTTGATGGATCCAACCAGTGCTGTTAGAAGCAAAAACACAAGTAAAAACTTTAATTCAATGTCACATATTATGCAATGTTCTTTTTCATGGCTTTTCAAAATAAAGTGTCTCGAGACCCCAGAAATATCAAAAAGACCAGCCTCTCTTTTTCTCCTGCTGCGTCAGATGAAAACATGAACGAGTCAGATTTCATGCTGGATATGACATTATAGATACAGTATGTGTATATATATAGCAGTTCCCCATCATCTGATGTTCTCATTGCACAGCTAGTCTTCCTCAGTTGCTCTGCTTCCAGTGCAGCTTGTTTTAAGTCGAGCTTAAGGAGGAGAGATGGATTTGTGAGTTGGGATTAAGCTCTTTGTCAACAAAGAAAGGAGGATGGAGTTTGTCTTTACGTCTGAGATCTGAATGGCCTCGAGTGTGTAGGTGTTGCGCTGCAGTGTTGCTGATTGACGTGTTGCTGATTGATGTGTTGCTCTGTTGTCATGTGAATATGTGTGACGGGTTCTTGTGAGTTTGTTCTTGTCGTTGTGTTCATTACATTGATTTGGAATACATGCATTGTCCGTTAATTACGAAGCATCCCGTCATGCGCGGCGTTATTGTTTGTTAAGCTAGTTTAGCGTAGCCTCCCAGAAGTGCGGGACCTCAGCTGTCTTTTGTTTTGGTTTGTTTTGTTCCGGGTTCAGAGGTCACGGCCCGTTGTCTCCTACGTGAGCTCAGTCCACCCAAAACATTATATTTCCCACAATTTAAGATTCTGCATTTTCCAAATGCACTCGTATTATTCAAACGTATTGTTCGGTTCGTAAGCCTCGTACCTCGTATATTAATATATATATAAATATATATACATACAACACTGTACGCTGGTGGAACATGTTCTAGGTGGGCTGAGCCACATCCAATCAATTTCAGCAAACATCCCAGAATGATTTAATGCAAAAACATGAAGGTATCAAACACGCATTCGCGATTAAAATTGTAATCGTTGCCCAGCACTAATATATATTTATATATATATATATATATATATAAACATTAAAGCGTGTAAATGTTAACCCAAAATAAAAGTTTGAACCCTAAAATTAGAATCATATGACCCCTTCAAACGGAATTAAACTTCTCTGTAAATTAAACTAAATGAACTAAATGTATTTAAAGAAAACTTTTCTCACCGTCTGCTGTTTGTTGTTGCAGAACCTCAAACCAAAGAACTCGACTTCACAAACGTCCAGGTGAGAAAACACCTGATTCAAGATGGCCGCCACCTTGGAAGATTTCTGAGGATAAAAAAAAAGAAAAGATTTAATTTCATCAAGTGTGACCTCAGAGTTCAGGTGAGTCACTAAAACACAGCAGACCAACAGGAAGACAACAAATGAGAAGAGATGAAACAAAAGAACCGAAGAAACGGAAATAAAACAATGAAAACAGGAAGTTGTTTCTCACCTTGATGCCTCGCTCAGCCGTCAGTGTCATCTTCCTCTCGTCCAATAGGAGGACTTCTCCATAAAACTCATCCCAGTTTCCACGGAAACAGGCCATCGTTACTTTAGACAAAAGATATATATACATACATATATATATATATATGATTTAAAAACATGTAAAAATGTTGTTTAAAAACAACTTTTACTTTCTTTAAATCACTTCAAATTTAAAATCAGCAGATGAGACGAAAGGTAAAGTTGACTTATTGTGTTCAATAAAACAAATACAATAGAATAAAAATGTGTACTAATACTAATGTATATGTATATATGTATATATGGTGGTAATATAAATAATAAGAGCAAAATGTGCAGCTGTTACAGTCATCAAATTGAGTAATTTAACAAATTAAACCACATTTTTCAAATCAGTCATTTTTTTGAGTTTAGGGTGTTCTTCATACACTTATCAATTTATAGATTAATAAATCAATAATAAAGAGCGCTGAGCTTTATTGTAATTGTTTAATGACTTTTTAACTATAATATTCACTGTAATTATTCTATGATGTCTTTCTATTATAATATCTGTAATTAGTTAACAGCTGTTATTATATTTACTTTAATCATTTAATGATTGTTTAATGATACTATGTACAGTTATTAAAGACAGAAAACTCTCCGCGATCTTCAATCAATAATTGTTGATGAAATAATATTCAGAAAATATAAAAGTGAAGAAGACGTGTTTCTTCCTCACCTGCTGATCAGTAACTCTTCTTCTTCTTCTTCTTCTCTCTCTACAGTCCTTTGCTCTTCTTCCTCTCTCTCTCTGTGCTGTTGTTCTGTTGCCATGGAGACGGGCTCCTCGCCCCTCCCCCAACCCCCGTCTCTCATTTCAATGTTTAGTTTTTTAAATTCTGTATTTTACATTAGAAACTGTTTTGTTTTCATTTCAAACTGTCTGAATCACTTTTGTTTCTATATATAAAAAGGTTTTATTGTAAAATAATAATCTGGGTTTCAAATAAAACAGAAAAATATAATAATAAATGAAGCGTCATATTCACCTCCTTCCTCCCTTCTTTCTTCCTTCCTTCTTACCTCCCTTCTGTGCATCCTCCCTTCCTTTCCTTCCTCCCTTCTTATCTTCCCTCTTCCTCCCTTCCTTCTGATCTGTTTGTAGAAAAGTTTCTTTAAACGGTATTTGAACCAACGACCTCTGAGAGTCACGGTGAGCTACTGTTTACTGCTATACTTCCTGTTTTTTTCACATTAAAAGCCTAAATATAAAAAGAAGGGCTTCAAGACATGGTTTGTGAGAAAAAGTCAAAGTGAACCTCTGAAATATTTTTCCACAGATTTTAAACTTTATTTCATTTTTTCACAGTTAATCTAAATGTTCGATACAAAACATTTGAATCAGAGCTGATTTCAGATGTGACAAACATGATGAATCAATAAATATAAACCATTTCAATGATTAGATTTTCAGTATAAATGAGCTCTGACTCCAGGTCCGATATTTTCACTAATTAAAAACTGAAAATAAATTGAATCCTGATTCTCAACAGCAAGTGAAAAGACAAGAAAAGAAAATTGCAAAGTGCAATTTGAAAATTTATTTTCAAAATAAAAGTCAGTCATTTGGTCAAAGTACCAGAAAGTTCTATCATAACCTTCAAAATAAAAGTCAGTAGGAATGCACAACACTAAATCTAATCAAGTATTTCATAATAAAAGTCTTTCACACAAAGTCAACGTAGAACTTCCTCATTAATGTCAACATGAATCACAGCTTGTTAAGCCTTCAAAATAAAAGCCAGAGGGACTAGGCCTTTTTTCTGATGCTATCTTCAAAATAAATGTCTGAAATATAAAAACAATACATTTACTATCAAAATAAAAGCACTCAAACTAAAACTATGGCTTTAGGTCCAGACTGTCAAAACAGAGCAGATAACAACAATCAATATATCTTCTAAATTCATTAAAAGTCTTTAAATATCACATTTATTTTATATTTCCAGATCATATTTGATAAAGACAACAATTCACAAGTATTTTATATATATATATATATATATATGTAATATATTATTATTTGTGGTATAAATTTAAATGAATAAATACAAATATATAAAATGAATAAATTAATGATAATTATCAAAAATAAAACAAAAACAGGAGATAAAAGAAAGTCGATCTACTGCGACAGGTTGCTGAGGCTCTGATTGGTGGAGAGGAAATTACCCATGAAGCTCGGCACCTGCAGGCCCGTTGTTATGGTGATACCGCCGCACCAAACCTGCAACACAGTTTTACTACAGTCAGTACTGCGATTCGATGAGGACAAGTGCTGGAGGATGTAGTACTACTGCAGTGTGGTGTAGTACTGATAGTGAAGGTTGTTAGGATGTAGTATTACTGCAGTAGTATTACTGTAGTGTGGGGTAGTACTACATTGAAACACAGGTTGATGTAGTATTGCTACAGTGTAGTGTAGTACTGACTGTGAAGGCGAGGTTGATGTAGTATTACTACAGTGTAGTGTAGTATTACTACATTGTGATGTAGTATTACTACAGTAGCATTATTACTACAGTGTGGTGTAGTACTGACTGTGAAGGTGAGGTTGATGTAGTATTACGACAGTGTAGTGTAGTATTACTACATTGTGATGTAGTATTACTACAGTAGTATTACTACAGTAGTATTACTACAGTGTGGTGTAGTACTGACTGTGAAGGCGGGGATCAGCGGTTGGCTGAACTTTGTTTTGAAGGAGTGAAGGAGACGATGTCGATCAACATCGATAAACGATAAATCACCTGAAACACAAAGAAACACGTCAGGTGATCAAAAATATTTTCAGTTCAAATGAGCTCTTTATCTAGGTCCGATATTGAAACTGAAATGTCATCCTGATTCTCAACATCAAAAATCTATAAAAGGTACAATTTTCAAAATTATTTTCAAAATAAGTCAGTAATTTGCTCAAACTGACAGAAAGTTATTTCATAACCTTCAAAATAAAAGCCAGTAGTAATGCGCAACACTAGTCTTTCATAATAAAAGTCTTTCCCACAAACTCAACATAAAACTTCCTCATTAATGTCAAATAACTGAAAATGTTCAAATACTTTTAGTGGTACTAAAATACCTTGGTAATATATGTGTGTTGAATTGTCAGATAATGTACTTAATGAAGTTTGAACTCTTTTGTCGGTACCGTTGTCGTAGTCGCAGTAGATTCCGATACGCTGAGGCAGCGGCCAGTCGAGTGCCTTCGCTTTGTTGTTGTGCTTCGCAGCGAGCGAGCTTTGCAGCCATTGGCTGGCGTGGAGACACCACGAACCAGCACTTTTCCCTAACTGGTCAAAGCGGCCCAGACTGGCCCGATAGGCCACGCCCACGCTGAACGACTTCCAGTCAGTGAGGGGGCGGAGCTCCCAGTAGTGACAGCTGCCGGCCATCTCCTGGTCACCTAGGAGACGGAATGAAATAGAAGGTAATTGTTAACAAGTAGAAAACATTTAAGAATTTAAATACTAAATATTTATAAAATAATGTTGCAACCTTCAAAATAAAAGTCTGCATTTAGATTTAACAATGGGTGTTTTTGTTATAACTGTGCTAAGTCAACAACACTGAAACTTCTAAAAGACATAATGTACAAGATGTATTTGCATCAGTTGTAGTATCGATATGAGGTATTAGTGTGAAGTACCCAGTACTGTGTACGACTCTCCAGCGAATCGGTCGCGTCCTGATCGACTTCCTGCCGTTTTATTGGGTGACGGTGTGGCGCTTCTGCTGCTAATTAAATAAAAATAAACTCGAAGTTAGAAGTTAAAAAGACTTAAAATCCCTTAAAACCTCCCAGATAGTAAAAGTAGGAAAACAACGATGTGAAACAGCCAATGAGGTCGTGCCAAAGCGATGAAAATATGTGAAGAAAACAACACGGAATATAACTTTAAACTGATTAGAAATATGCATAATTGTAATATTGTACTAAATATAAGTACTTTGCTTTAAAATAGACATATTTTAACAAAATATACGCAAGTAGAAAATATCAAATATATGATACTTTTAGTGAAAACAGTTCATCTTTTATATAAAGTCCTGATATACATTTCTGAAAATTAAAAATGTAATATCTTTAACATTTTAATTAACAAAAAACACTTTTCTATAAGTTGAACCTGCTTGAATAATAAAAACAAAATACAAACTTACAGTTTAAAAATGTGACACAATTCAAAAATACAAACAGAGATCTAAAGATTCGATTGAAACTGTAAACGCTGATGTGACGTCGGCAGTGATGTGATTGGCCGCATGAAGTGAGAAATGGCGGATGCGGAAAAGTGATTGGTGACACAGCGGTTGCTAGGCAACCTGTCAGCGATGACAAGTCTCTACCTGAGCGAGTCGGAGAGGACGACGTACGGAGACTGAAGAGGGACAAAAAGGTCAAAACACAAACAAACACAGCAGCAGAAGAAGAAACAACTCAAGATTAAAGCTAAATGAACTCGAAATGGACTTTGTGGAGAGATTTTTAAAAACACGCCATCATCGGTGACACGTTCCCCTCACCTGCTCTTATTCTCTTTCCCTCTCAGCCGGGGGTCGTGGCCTTTCACCCCCTGAGGCTCCCAGGTCACAGAGTCGCCCTGAACCTTCAGCTCAGCGTGAGCCGTCACCGCATCGAAGCCAAAGTTATACGCTGCGATAAAACAAGAACAATAGCTACCTTCACAATAAATAAAATGTCTCCTTAATTATAATGAAAACATGTATGAAGACGTTTCAGTAAAAATAAACCAAACAAAATGAAGCGAAAAGAAACAGCAACATCAATATATAATCTTATTCTGTCATGTGTCCACTCG
Organism: Lycodopsis pacificus; assembly: GCA_028022725.1. NCBI lineage: Eukaryota > Metazoa > Chordata > Actinopteri > Perciformes > Zoarcidae > Lycodopsis > Lycodopsis pacificus. The sequence goes on along the minus strand of CM051707.1, from coordinate 965,699 downwards.
TCCACGCAATCATGTGATCACCTCTGGTTTCCATGGCAACGGGCTCAGAGAACTCGCCGGCTGCAGCTTTGTTTCTCGCTCGAACTCGAACGACGACGAAGCCAGAGTCAAACTTCAGACCTGAAACAGAATAATAATAATAATAAAGTCATAAAACGTTATGAAAAATAAATATAAAAAATTAAACATCTTGTTTTTTTTTTATAATAAACTGATTTTAAGTAATTTAACATCTTATTTTCATCATAAACTAATTGAAAATAATTAAATATTTTGTTTATTATAATAAATTATTTTCAAATAATGAAACATTTTATTTTCATAATAAACCATTAAAACTATTTTTACATTGTATTTTCTCTACTCAACTCTTTTTCAATGATTAAACATTTGTCTTTTTAATTAACTAATTTAAAAGGCTAGCAGCTCTGTGAGGCTACATGCTACCATGACGTAGCTAGTACAATGTTTGTCATCTTAGTTTAGTGTTAGCATGCTAACATTAGCTAGTTAGCGGTAAACACACAAAGTACCTGAGATGGTGACGTGTGTCTCTCTGATGTCGTGGATTTTTTCCCAGCATGCCTCTCCTGCGGCTCTCAGCGAGCTGTCGCGGTTTGTTTTTCGATATTCGAGTTCGTAGCGTTCGATTCTTCCGCCGACACGCTCGCCATCGCTGTCAGCCTCACCGGCAGGTTGCCAGGCAACCGTGACTGTGTTATCACGGACGACGCAGCTGGAGACGTCGATCTCTGGAGCTCTGGGTACTGTAAACAATAAAGATACTGTAAACAATACAGATACTGTAAACAATAAAGATACTGTAAACAATACAGATACTGTAAACAATAAAGATACTGTAAACAATACAGATACTGTAAACAATAAATATACTGTAAACAATAGATACTGTAAACAATAGATACTGTAAACAATACAGATACTGTAAACAATAAATATACTGTAAACAATAGATACTGTAAACAATAAATATACTGTAAACAATAGATACTGTAAACAATAAAGATACTGTAAACAATAGATACTGTAAACAATAAAGATACTGTAAACAATAGATACTGTAAACAATAAAGATACTGTAAACAATAAAGATACTGTAAACAATAGATACTGTAAACAATAAAGATACTGTAAACAATAAAGATACTGTAAACAATAGATACTGTAAACAATAAAGATACTGTAAACAATAAAGATACTGTAAACAATAGATACTGTAAACGATAAAGATACTGTAAACAAGAGATACTGTAAACAATAAAGATACTGTAAACAATAGATACTGTAAACAATACAGATACTGTAAACAAAATAAACTGTAAAGGATATAAAGGTACTATAAACAAAAGACACTGTAAACAATAAAGATACTGTAAACAATACAGATATTATACACAATACAGATATTATACACAACAAAGATACATTAAACAATGAAGATACTGTGAACAATAATGATAGTGTAAACTATACAAAGATACTGTAAACTGTAAAGAAGAAGAAGAAGAAGACGAAGAAGAAGAAGTGTGACTCACCTGGCAGGAAGTGAAGTCGTTGAAGCCCCGCCCTCTCGGAGCTGAAGTCAACAGTAAATTGCGACATGTTCTCCGACGCCACCGGACGAGTCGTCAGCCGGAATGCTGGAGCCATGGTTACCCTGGGTAAGGGGGGGGGGGGGGGGGGGTAATGTTAGAATATAAATCAACGAAGAATTAAAAACTAATTTCATGAAGAAAAAAAACAACAAATAACAAATATAAATGAACATGAACATGTGACAATTGAACAACGACAGTAAACTGGATGAATGTAAATCTAGAAACTAATAATAAAACGTGTCATTCAATAAACATCATTTACATAAATAAATAAATCCAATCACTAACTCATGTTCATATTCAGTCAAATATTTGATATTATATCAACATGCTCGTATCATATTCAAACAGTGAACAAACCTTTCTTTGATTTGTTTTGCAGCCTGAAAAAGAAAACAGACAAAACAAACTTTAAATATTTATTGTTGAAAGTCATTTCAAAGCTTTTTAATGTTTGTCTTACTGTATAGTTACATTCATCATTATTTTAGTCGACGAATAAACTGGAAGGTTTTAATAATAAAAGGTGATTTTATTTCTCCTTCATCTTCTCGTACTACCTTCAGGAATTCTTCTTCGTTGGTAATCGTCAGAGTCTGATTTGCGAACTCGAGCAGTTCTTCACACGACAGCAGAGCGGACTTCCCCTCCGACATCTGCTTCTGAAGAAACCAAGGGATACATGAAAGCAAAGGAAATTAAAAGAAAGGATGTTGGCATACATTTTTATTTTTTAAAGTAAAAAAGTATAATGGGATTCATCAACTTTGAGGCAAAAAACATTACATTTAAATTTAAATATTAGAAACTGAGGAATAAAGCCGAAAATCAAAACTGTGTGAAAGCAAAGAAAAATAGGTTTTAAAAATACATAATGAAAAATAGAACAAAAGCACAACAGGAAGAAAGAAGTTTATAAAACAAAACAAAAAAATAGCGTCTTTACGTGAAGCTCCGCCTCTTTCCTCTGCTTCGCCTCTTTAATTACATCACGAAGCTCCGCCCCCTTCTCCTCCAGGGCGGAGCTTAGCTGTTCGAGCTCCGCCTCCAGCTCTGACATCACCTTACATGACTCCTCCTGATTGGAAGGTCAAAGTTTACTTCAGTTATTATGTCTTTTTCATTTTAGATCATTCCCCCTCTCCTCTCTAAGCCCCTCCCTTTACTCCATTTAGCCAATCAGCTGCTGACCTGGAGTCCCGTCAGTGTGTTGTCGACTGCTTCCAGGAAAGTTTGGAGCTCTTCATTCTTATTGGCTAACGTGCTGATGATCCTGCACAGAGCTTCCTGTTTAACAAACAAAACACTTTTTAAAACATAAAAACAACACTTAAACAGATTAGCATGTGATGCAGTGGTTTAACAGATTAGCATGTGATGCAGTGGTTTTACAGATTAGCATGTGATGCAGTGGTTTAACAGATTAGCATGTGATGCAGTGGTTTAACAGATTAGCATGCGATGCAGTGGTTTAACAGATTAGCATGTGATGCAGTGGTTTTACAGATTAGCATGCGATGCAGTGGTTTAACAGATTAGCATGCGATGCAGTGGTTTAACAGATTAGCATGCGATGCAGTGGTTTTACAGATTAGCATGCGATGCAGTGGTTTTACAGATTAGCATGTGATGCAGTGGTTTAACAGATTAGCATGTGATGCAGTGGTTTTACAGATTAGCATGTGATGCAGTGGTTTAACAGATTAGCATGTGATGCAGTGGTTTAACAGATTAGCATGTGATGCAGTGGTTTAACAGATTAGCATGTGATGCAGTGGTTTAACAGATTAGCATGTGATGCAGTGGTTTTACAGATTAGCATGTGATGCAGTGGTTTTACAGATTAGCATGCGATGCAGTGGTTTAACAGATTAGCATGTGATGCAGTGGTTTAACAGATTAGCATGTGATGCAGTGGTTTTACAGATTAGCATGTGATGCAGTGGTTTAACAGATTAGCATGTGATGCAGTGGTTTAACAGATTAGCATGTGATGCAGTGGTTTAACAGATTAGCATGTGATGCAGTGGTTTTACAGATTAGCATGTGATGCAGTGGTTTAACAGATTAGCATGTGATGCAGTGGTTTTATAGTGCCACTGTAAATCTACTACATCACATGCTTGGCTGTAAACTCACTGCATCACCTGCACTGACCTACATGTGTTGCTACTGAACATTTAGAGGCAAGTCATAGAGGTCGAGTTACACCGACAGAGAGAGAGAGAGAGAGAGAGAGAGAGAGAGAGAGACAGAGAGAGACTGAGAGAGAGAGAGAGACAGAGAGAGAGAGAGACAGAGAGAGAGAGAGAGAGAGACAGACACAGAGAGAGAGGTCGAGTTACACAGAGAATGAACAGCGTCCAGTTACCTGAAGAGAGAAAAACACCTGAGCGTTTTTTAAAGATAAAGTTTCAGAGGAAATAAAATAAACAGACAGGGAGAGACAGAGAGAGAGAGAGAGAGAGAGACAGAGAGAGAGAGAGAGAGAGAGAGAGAGAGAGACAGAGAGAGAGAGACAGAGAGAGAGACAGAGAGAGAGAGAGAGAGAGACAGAGAGAGACAGAGACAGAGAGAGACAGAGAGAGAGAGAGAGAGACAGAGAGAGACAGAGACAGAGAGAGACAGAGAGAGAGACAGAGAGAGAGAGACAGAGAGAGAGAGAGAGAGAGACAGAGAGAGAGAGAGTCTTATCTGTAAATCCCTCATTCAAAGTGATACTGACTCGACCAGAGAGAGAGGGACTTTGGCTGCTAACAGCTAACAGCTAGCTAATCCTCTCTTTCTCTTCCTCCACGTGCTTCCGGTGTGTCAGCTGACGGATCAGATGTTATTGATCATCGATCGATCAGATTCTTACCTTCTGAGTGTCCATCATCTGAATGACAGAGAGAGAGAGACAGGGAGAGAGAGGGAGAGGAAGGACGAAGACCGGAAGTGAAGTCAGACAACATCACAGCCTTGTTTCCGGTTTGCACTGTCAAAATAAGAGTCTACAGATGACAGAACTATATATAAATATATTATAAATGTGGAAATGTAAATCCTGTTTTATCATTTTGATTTGCATTTAAAATGAACTAGACTTTTACTGCTGATAATAATAACACAAATATGCTAATAACTTATTTAGCTTTTTAAAACAACGGGGACAGATCCAGCACGGACAGTGAGAGACATGAAGACATGCTGAGACATGAGATATAGTTATTAATACATCATTATATACATATGTGTGTTTTATATTATAGTGAATATTATTATATGATATATATTATTATACGATATATAAATTATGATATATATATATTATATGATATACATTATTATTATATGATATATTATTATATTATAGTGAATATTATTATATGATATATATATTATTATATGATATATATATTATTATATGATATATATATATTATAGTGAATATTATTATATGATATATATATTATATGATATATATATTATAGTGAATATTACTATATGATATATATATTATATTATAGTGAATATTATTATATGATATATATTATTGCATGATATATATATTATTATACTGAGACTATAATAAGATGTCCTGACGTGTTTATCAAAGTGTTATTTTCTGCTTTTTTTCATGTTGGAATAAAGGTTGAATATTTAACTGTAAAGTAGTGATGCGTGTTTGATACCTTCATGTTTTGCATTAAATCATTCTGGGATGTTTGCTGAAGTTGATTGATGTGGCTCAGCCCTACAGAGAACATGTTCCACTGAGATATATATATATATTATATATATATATATATATATATTATATATATATATTATATATATATTATATATATATACATATATATATTTATTATATATATACATATATATATATTTATTATATATATACATATATATATATATTTATTATATATATACATATATATATATTTATATATATTTATTATATATATATATTATATATATATATATTTATTATATATATATATTATATATATATATATTTATTATATATATATATATATACATTTTATATAAGTGTGCTGAGTAAATGTGACTCTGCTGTGGATTATAGTATTAAAGGATTATACAGACATGATTTAATGTTAACTTGAGTTATTTAAACGTTAGCTACAGTGATAGACTTGAACCTGCTGCGTATTCTATATACAACTATATATATATATTATATATAATATAACAGATAAACTAAATAATCTCTCCAATAAGACAATTAATCAGTCTCATTTTCTCAATCAATCAAACAACCAGACGTTTGCACCTAAACGTTGAATTTTATTCTTCATCTGTTAAACATCGTTTCCTCCAGCAGACACAGAAACAGTGGAACTCAGCGTACAGCGTGAACAACGCGGTGGAAACTCACTCTTTTTGGCAACAAAAAACAACATTTTTGTTTTTAAATTATGTGCTTCAAAGTTAAAAGGTTTTTAAGGTTTTACAGCAATAACTTACGTTTTTACAGTGTTATTTGTTTTTGCAACGAGAGACAGAGCGGGAAGTTTCTCAGCCAACATTTCCTCAAAATCTAAAATCCTCCAAAATATTCACCAGGAAATTCAAGAACGGACTCAAAACGTTTCAGTGGTTTCATCTTAAAGTTCAGTCTCTGGAATAAACGCCTCGGTGAGAGTGACGAGTGAGGTTCTGAAAAACTTTCTGATTTTTTTACATCCATCCGACAGAAAGTCTTTAGCATTAAACATCTGTTCAAACATCTGTCATCATAACATTTTATGTCCCAGAAAAACAAGTTTTCTTGAGAATCCAAACGAATGTTTTTGGATTATTTTAAGACTCAAACTGTGAATCCCTCATTTTCAAACTGCAGCAAAGTCACATCTGACATGTTGAACTCACCAGACGGTCTCCAAAAGGAGAGAATAAATTAATTTCTACCCGACGACAGGAGAAAAATCGTGTGTGGTTTTTTTTCAGAACCAAACTCCGTCAAAAAAGAGAAAAGAAAAAAAAAAAAAAGCATGAAAACTTCCGACAGCAGAATCGTCTTCAAAACGCTACAACTAGCAGGAACATCATCATTGTTATATCACCATGGTAACTGTCATCGTTAAGGGGGGGCGGGGGCCATGCAGGATCACAGGCAGAAAGGGGCGGAGCTAAGCGCTACTCATCATTTGTAGTGGTATAAAAACATAAAAAGTTCATTTTGAAAGTTTCTCTCTCATTGAATGAAGAACCTTGACTGGCAGGTGAGAAGAGCCAATGGGGGGGGGGGGGGGGGGGGAGGAGAGCCGGTGAGGGGGGCGGGGCTAGCACTTAAATACAGACTCACTTCCTGTACAGTTCGGTTCACAAACAAACACTTTCTGACGTTTTTCTTCCTCCGTATTTACACTTCCTCTGTGTCGGTCAACTGTCCCAGCTGTGGCGGCCATTTTGTGTCTAAGTACGAGTCTTCTTCCCGTTTCCTGTTTTCACACCGACGTGACGATGTACGAGCCGCGCTCTCCGCCGCTGCCGCCGCCCTCGCCACCCTTCGGCTCCCGTTTCTTGGCGACGGGGGTCGGGATTAGCGAAGGTCGCGTCGGGGTCGTCGACGACGAAGACGACGATGTGGTGGTGGTGGTGGGCGGCGTGGGCGGGGCGGTGACATCAGAGCTGCTCTTCCTCGGACTCGGCGTGTAGTTGAAGGGGCTGACCCGAGCCGCCACGGCGCCGCTCCGCTGCTGACTGCGCTGCTGCTGTTGTTGTTGTTGTTGTTGTTGAGGGCGTTCGGGCGGCGCCGGCTTGTCGTCGAGGCTCTCGCAGCTCCGGCGCAGGTTGAGGTTGGAGGAGGAAGAAGAGGACGAGCAGGAGGAGGAGGGGATCTTGGAGGGGGCGGGGCTGTCTATGACGGGCGGGGCGTTGGCGGTGGGAGAGCGAGCCGAACAGGAAGAGGAGGAGCGCGGGTTGTTGACGGGACAATCCTCCAGACGGACCCACACGTCTTCTGATTTGTCGGAGAAGCGTCCGGCCGCTGAGTCGCCGCCGCTCTTCCCCTTCCTCCACGTTCCCTGCGACCTCACGGCGCTCTCCTCCTCGCTCCGCCCCTTCTCGCTGGACTCAGACGACGCCGACAGCACCGACGACGAGCTTCCAGTCCTCTTCCACGTGCCCACGCGCGGCAACGACGTCGAGTGTTTGCTCCCGCCTCCTCCTCCAGCATTGCTACTTTCCCGCTTCCAGGTGCCCGTGCGGCTGAACCGCGATGATGTCACTTCCTGTGGGCGTGACGGGCTCTCGGAGTGCGAGCGGTTGACGTCGTGTCGCCTGGTCGATGACGGTAGCGGCGCGTCGGGGCTGGACGGTGACTCTAACGCCGCTACGGTCGCCGCCGACGACGACTCTTCCAGCTTCCTCTTCAGCGTCGGACTCGGCGCTTCTTTGATGAAGGTCGATTGACGGACCAGCGCCGGCTTCTCTGGCTCCGCCTTCTGCTTCTTGGCCGCCGTGGAGGCGCCGACCCTCGACGCCGACTCGCTCCTCGGGATGCCTCCGCTCCTCGCCGGCCCGCTCTGTTTGGCCGGTCTGGAGGCCGAAGACGACGACGACGACGCACTTCCTGGAGACGCCGTGCGCGGCATCTGAAGCAGCTTCCCTCCTTTCTGATTGGCTGCCGAGGAAGAGCGGGACGGCGTGGAGTCCCGAGAGGACCCGCCTCCTCTGTCGGCACCGTCGCTGCTTCCCGGAGGCTTGGCCACGGCTGCCGCTCTGGGCTTGCTCCGCCCCCTGGCAGACGGCTCCGTCCTCGGTTTCCCCGTGAAAGGACTCCTGTACACCTTCTTCCCGCCTCTCAGCGCCTTCGCCGCTGCCTCCTCCTCCTCCTCCTCTATTTCCTCCTTCTTCTTCTTGGCCTCCAGCGTGCTGCGTTCTCCGCCCTTCAAGATCCGCCCCCCTCGCTTCATCGCCGCCTCCCCCTTCTCCTCCCCTTCTTCTTCTGCGTTGTTATTGGCTGCCGGGAGGCGGAACGGCGAGCCCACAGACTTCAGGGAGAGAACCGAGTCGGAGTCCGATGACGGTTGGCGTGACAGCGGCGCGGCAGCGGCTGCAGCGTTCAGGCTGCTGACGATGGAGTTGGCGCCTTCCTGGATCGCCTTCCAATCGAATGTCTCCGAGTCGGGGGAGGCGGGGCTTCTCGGCGCCTCCGAAGGCTCCTCCTCGGCCAAAATGTCATCCTCGGCTTTGGAAGCAGGAAGCGTCGCGGCCCCGGCGGCGGCGGCGGCGGCGGCTGCAGCCTTCTTCTTCTTCTTGGGCATGGCGGAGCTGATGCACTCCTGCAGCAGGTCGTCCTCCGAGTCGATGCTCAGCGAGCTGAGCGACGAGTTCCTGGAGAAGCAGACGGGCGTGTCCTCCACGTGGAACGCTTTGGGAGCGTAGCAGCTCGCCGCAGGGGGGCGGGGCTTCAACTCCTCTTGCGGAGGAGGAGGAGACTTCCCTCCTGCTTTGCTGCCGTCTTTCTTGTCGGGCGGCGGAGGCGGAGCGAACTCCTTGTTGTTGTTCTCCTGGTCGATGTCGCTGAGTGAGCTCAGAGACGAGTTCCTGGAGAAGCAGACGGGCGTGTCCTCGATGGCAAACTTCTGCTTCTCGTCCGACTCCGGTTTCGTTCGTGGGAAAACAGCCGCCGTCTGCTGCTTCCTCTTCCTGCCTTCTTCTTCTTTTTTTTTCTTCTCCTCGTCCTTCTCTCCTCCGCCGCCGTCGTCTTCGTCAAAGTCCAGCGAGCTGAGCGAGTCGTTGCGTGAGAAGCAGCACGGCGTTCCCTCGATGGGGGTGTAGTGGTGCGGCGAGTCAAAGGCAAACCCCGGTTTTGCTTTGGCGACGCCGTACGGCGCGCGCTGGGGCATCGGCTTCACCGGCGACGTCGGCTTCTTCTTCTGCTGCAGGGCGAGAGGGGGCGGGACCGAAGGAGGAAGAGGCGGGGCTTGGAGGTGCTCGCTGTTCACCGACGCTCTGATTGGTTTCCTGGGTTTGGCTTTGGGCATGGCAGCGCTGATGCACTCGGCGAGGATGTCGTCACCATTCTCGCCCTCTGGGAGCCCCGCCCCTCTCCTCTGGCCGGAGGTGGGCGGGGCTACGGGTGCGGCGGCGGCTGCCTCCTCATTGGGCGGGGAGTCGATGGTGAGGTCGCTGAGCGAGGTGGCGGTGGAGAAGTTGAGCGGGGTTCCCTCCACACAGTAAACTCTCGGCACCTCCTCCGGTGGCGGAGGCGCGTCCTTCCTCTGCTGCGATTGGACGCGACTCTGAGGTGGGTGGAGCTTATAAACAGGAAGCTGGCTGGGTTTCCTTGGTGCTGCTTGTTGCGGTTTCTTTGGTTTCCGTGACGACTTGGGCATGGCCATGTTGATGCACGCCTCCAGGATCTCGTCGTCGTCGGATTCGTCGAGGATGGGTTTGGTCCCCTCCTCGTCCTTCCTCTCCTCGTTCCCTCCCTCATCTTCCTCTTCCTCCCCTCTCATCTCTGCCACGATGTACGGCTCGTCCAGACTGAGCGCGCTCAGACTGGAGGCTCTGGAGAAGCCGTGCGGCGTGCTCTCCGTGGCGAAGTGCAGCAGGACGTCCGCGCTGCTCTCCTCCTCGTCCTTCTTCTTCTTCTTCTCCTCCTCCTTGGCGCTCTGCGTCGGCGGAGGAAGCGGCGGCGGCGGCGTCTTGGCGCGGCTCGGCGGCATGGTCTGTCCCGGGCTGTCGGGCAGGTCGCTGGGGCTGACCACGCCGCTCGGCATGCCGCTGCACGGCTCGCTGGAGCGCACGGAGCTGGCGATGGAGGACGTGGAGAAGCTGTCGAGGGAGCTGACCGATGTGCAGCGGCTGAACATCAGCGGCGTCTCCTGAGCGTACGGCTGCTCCGGAGGACTCTTGGGAGTCCTGGCGCCCGATGATGAGGTCACATGGTGGTGGTGATGGTGGTGGGCGTGGCCGTGATGGTGGTGGTGACCACGTCGGCCTCGGGAGGATGGAGTGGAAGCGGCGGCGGCTGCTGCGGCGGCGGCGGCAGCGGTGGCGGTCTGGCTCTCCGCCTCCTTCTGCTGCCTCTGCTGATGCTCATGTGCGTCTTTCTCGCTGACAGGAAGTGTCGGGTAATCGTTCCCGCCGCCGCCCCTCCCGCCCCTCCTCTTCCTTTCGATGACATCGCAGTCTTCATCTTCCTCCGACGATGACAGCGAGGAGAGCGAGCTGCCTCTGGAGAAGCAGATGGGCGTGTCCTCCACGCAGTACGTCTGCGTCGACTCCTGGTTGCCTTTTGGCCCTGTCCGATTGGCTGGGGCCGGAGGGGGGCGGAGCTTGTTGCCAGAGGACGGCGGAGGAGGCGGGCCGGAGGGGGCGGCGGTCTCCTCCGGCTTGAACAGCGGTTTTCGTGCTGTGTCGGCGCCGTACTTCAGGCTGTAGTCGATCGGCTGCTCGACCGCCGCGTCGGCGCCGTAGTTTGAATTCGCCGCGTCGGCGACGTAGCGCGGTTGCGTGGCGGATGCTATGCGGCCGCCGGCCGCTGCAGAGTCGCCGCCGTCGTTCCTCCTCCTCAGCTGGCCGCTCAGCTCCTCGTCCTCCTCGCTCTCGATGCTGCCGCGGTGACTCGGACTCTGTCTCCCAGAGTTCAGCTGCTCGTCCGAGTACTTGAGGCTGTAGTTGATGGGCGTGTCCAACTCGGCGCCGTCGTCGTCCGCCATGTGGTTGGCGCTGCGGATCTTGTGCGCCAGGTCGGCCGGGTACTTCCTGTAGACGCAGCACTTGTTGGCTCCGTTCTCGTCGGGCGAGTAGAACGGCTCCGTCGACGGTTTGGTCTTGCCGCGGTTCCCGTACCCGTCGGCGCTGGTGACGCTGTTGAGGCTGTCGCTGGACGCTCGGACGCTGGGCGGGAACACCGTCCGGGCGTACGCCGCCTCCTCGCTCGTCCTCTTCGATCCGTCTCCGTTCTTCGGGCTCGACAGCACCGGCGTGTTGGTGTACGAGCGCGTCGCGCTGCCTCCCGCTCCTCCGGCGCCGTTACAGCCCCGCCCCTTCCTGTGCGCCGCCTTCGGGCTGAGGTTGTCGATGTTGTCGAAGGTCTCGGACAGCTGCTGGGCGTCCAGCTCCTCGAACAACGCCTTCTGCTTGCGGGCGTGCAGCGACGGGGCGCCGGCGCCCGGCGACACCACGCTGGCGTCCTTGTAGCGGGCCGGCCGGTTGGCCATCAGGTTGCGCAGGGCGGCGGCGCTGCCCATGGCGATCATCTTGTGCCGGGAGTGAATGAGGTTACGCAGCATGCCGACGGCGCCCAGCTCCCACAACGCCTCCTGGTCTTTGGCGTCCCGGGCCGACAGATTCCAGAGCGTCCCGCAGGCGTTGGACACGATGGTCAAACTGTGGGACTTCAGGTGCTGCAGCAGAGTCGGCAGGCAGCCGTGCTCACGCAGGATCTGCCTGCAAGACAACACACAGGGAGAGAGAACAGGGTGAGTCTCCGTCATTGATGCAATGGCGGCGGCAGGTGAGTCTCTCTGCAGCCGTCACCTGTGCGCTTCGTTGGTGGCGATGAGGCTGGACACGTTGCGGAGGATCCCGCCGCCGCTCTCGATGATGGCGAGCGTGTTGGTGTGGCTGCGGTGAGTCAGCGTTCCCACCAGGAACGCCAGCGCGCCATCCACCGCGCAGATGTCCGCCTTGTTCTCCGTGCAGTGAGCCGACAGGTTCCAGAGCGCGCTCAGCACCGACTTCAGGGTCGACTCCTAAAGAAGAGGAAGCAAAGAGGAGGACTGCAGGAGAACCGACTGCACAGCTCAGAACAACTGAGAGGAACCAAAACATCGAACGCATCACGTGACCAACACCAAAACAAAACATCAAATATTTCATCAAAACATTATATTCTACGTTCTATAGTCTCCTCTAATGGAGAGAGAGGGGAGAGAGGAGGAGAGAGAGAGGAGAGAGGAGGAGAGAGGAGAGAGAGGAGGAGAGAGGTCAGAGGTCAGAGGGTGGATCAGCTGTTCTGTACCTTCTGGACCTCCAGAGCACAGCCGGTCAGCGCTCGCACACTGCCGACCTCGCGCAGCGTCTTCTTGCTGCTGACGTCAGCGCGCCACGACAGGTTCCTCAGCACGCTCGCGATCACCTGCAAACAGAGCAGGACGAGGACACGTCACGAGCAGGACGAGGACACGTCACGAGCCGAGACAGGAGACGAGCTCTCTAAAGCGCCGTGACACACAGGTGAGTCTACCTGCTGCAGGTCTTCACTGTCAGACTTCAGCTGGGCGACCATCGCTCTCATGCAGCCCTTCATGGAGCACAGCGTGGCCTGAGGGGAAAACAGCGAGGTGAAGCTGTGATCCGATTGGTTACAGAGTTAGAGGTGTGTGTGTGTGTGTGTGTGTGATGATTGATTAGTCAGTGAATGTCTGCGTTTTCCTCCGACCTTATTGGCTACGTCTCCAAAGGTGAGGTTGGTGAGCCCCATACCGGCGTAGCGCCGCAGGGTGACGCTGTAATGATCGCTGCTCAGACCGAACATCTCACAGTCCACCTGCAGCAGCTCAGCCACCGCCTGCAGACCGCCTGCAGGGACAAATAACCCACAGCCACACAGAGGGCGTGAATACCAGAGAGGAACGTCAGAGCAGAGGAACGTTAGAGCAGAGGAACGTCAGAGCAGAGGAACAGTAGAGCAGAGGAACGTTAGAGGAACGTCAGAGCAGAGGAACGTCAGAGCAGAGGAACGTCAGAGCAGAGGAACGTTAGAGCAGAGGAACGTTAGAGCAGAGGAACGTCAGAGAAGAGGAACGTTAGAGCAGAGGAACGTCAGAGAAGAGGAACGTCAGAGCAGAGGAACAGTAGAGCAGAGGAACGTCAGAGCAGAGGAACGTCAGAGCAGAGGAACGTCAGAGCAGAGGAACAGTAGAGCAGAGGAACGTGAGAGCAGAGGAACGTGAGAGCAGAGGAACGTCAGAGCAGAGGAACGTCAGAGCAGAGGAACGTCAGAGCAGAGGAACGTCAGAGCAGAGGAACGTCAGAGCAGAGGAACGTCAGAGCAGAGGAACGTCAGAGCAGAGGAACGTCAGAGCAGAGGAACGTTAGAGGAACGTCAGAGCAGAGGAACGTTAGAGGAACGTCAGAGCAGAGGAACGTCAGAGCAGAGGAACGTGAGAGGAACGTCAGAGCAGAGGAACGTGAGAGGAACGTCAGAGCAGAGGAACGTCAGAGCAGAGGAACGTGAGAGGAACGTCAGAGCAGAGGAACGTGAGAGGAACGTCAGAGCAGAGGAACGTCACAGCAGAGGAACAGTAGAGCAGAGGAACGTCAGAGCAGAGGAACGTCAGAGCAGAGGAACGTCAGAGCAGAGGAATGTCAGAGCAGAGGAACGTCAGAGCAGAGGAACGTCAGAGCAGAGGAACAGTAGAGCAGAGGAACGTCAGAGCAGAGGAACGTTAGAGGAACGTCAGAGCAGAGGAACGTCAGAGCAGAGGAACGTCAGAGCAGAGGAACGTCAGAGCAGAGGAACAGTCGAGCAGAGGAACGTCAGAGGAACGTCAGAACAGAGGAACGTCAGAGGAATGTCAGAGCAGAGGAACGTCAGAGGAACGTCAGAGCAGAGGAACGTTAGAGGAACGTCAGAGCAGAGGAACAGTAGAGCAGAGGAACGTCAGAACAGAGGAACGTCAGAGGAACGTCAGAGCAGAGGAACGTCAGAGGAACGTCAGAGGAACGTCAGAGGAACGTCAGAGGAACGTCAGAGCAGAGGAACGTCAGAGCAGAGGAACGTCAGAGCAGAGGAACGTCAGAGCAGAGGAACGTCAGAGGAACGTCAGAGGAACGTCAGAGGAACGTCAGAGCAGAGGAACGTCAGAGGAACGTCAGAGGAACGTCAGAGGAACGTCAGAGCAGAGGAACGTCAGAGGAACGTCAGAGCAGAGGAACGTTAGAGGAACGTCAGAGGAACGTCAGAGCAGCTGATGGTTCCACTGACCGAGTTCGTTCATGGCGTGTCGATGTTCTTCATCAAATGAAAGCTTCATGAGGACGCAGACGGCCGGACAGATCTGATGCTCCACTGGAGACGGCACTGAAGACACAAAGCGTGATTGTATGTTCTGTAACCAGTGCAGCATGAAAGCACGGCGGAACATCTCTCCACTTCTAGTGACACTTTACTTCATGAGCAACATTCCTCTTTGTAGACATTAACTATTAAACACAACATTTGGACATGTGACGCGTTATGCCGTCTGCCCTCCCGATTGGTCAGTGTGCGTGTGTGACATCACTCACTGGGGTTGTCCTCCTGGTCGACGCCCCTCTCGTGGTTCTCCTGCCAGCTCCAACACTCCTCGCAGTAATGGCGGACCTGCTCCAGCAGGTGGAGCACCCTGATCTCCCGCCGGCCCCTCTTGTCGTCGGGCTGACTGTGGACGATGTTGTGCAGCGCGGCCGACGCTCGTGCACGAGCCTCTTTGCTGCCGCGGGAGTTACCTGGTGTAAAGCGACAGGTGAGTTACCTGCGAGGACCAGACAACAACACGTTCCTTCTGTGGGGACGCCCTCACCTAGCAGCAGGGAGTCCTTGTCGTTGCCGTGCAGCAGCTGGATGAGCAGCGGCAGACAGCCAGACTGACGCATGGCGATGCATGAGTCCTGGGAGCTCGACATGGCGAGCAG
>CM051707.1:870436-940436 GCA_028022725.1 Lycodopsis pacificus | reverse complement strand
ACAGAGCTGACTCACAGTGGCAGCGAGCGTCACAGTGAATCAGCGAATCACAGAGATCCGCCGTGACAATCAGCCAATCGGCTCGTCGAGTATTCAACTCCATGTATTCTTGTTGTTACGGCGACACGTGATTGGAGGCTCGAGAGGCCAATAGGGACGAAGAAAAGAACCACATCTCAGCCATAGCTTCTCCTGTTTGATACGAGTATTCCCTCTCACTGCATGTATCAAATACTTCTTCTTATACTACAGAGAAGCCTCTGTGTGTGTGTGTGTGTCTCAGCATCATGTGACGTTTCCTCTCCGTTACAAACACTGATGTCACTGTTTGACCGTCACATGATTCACCAACTGATCACAACACACACAAGTTTAATGTGCAATACGACAAAAATGTAGTACCACAACACTGCACGTCACCTACAGAGAACTACAACTCCCACACATCCTCCCGTTGAACAGCTTCTCCATCATCAATAATTAATCAATAATATCATTGTTGTGTGACGCTCAAACACAGTCTGATCGTGGATCAGCTGGAACATTAAAGGACAACAATAGAAAACAACCTCTGCTCCTCATCATCATCACCCTTATTTTAATTCCTCCCTCCGCTTCAATCACCGGTCGGCCATTTTCTCTCCATCATCCCTGCCTCCCCCCCATCCTCCCATCCTCCCATCCTCTCTCTCTCTCCAGGAAACACACACACACACACACACACACACACACACACACAGCACAAATCAAATCCACCAAAGAAGAAGAAAAACACACAGCAGAGAGCAGACAATGAGCGAAGAAAAGAACAACCTCCCGCTTATCCTCCATCCTCCCCCGACCCCCCCCCCCCCCTTCCGATCCCCTGCTGCCCCCCCCCTCAATAATCCCTTTGACATGAAAATACAAACATCGACAGAGGAGGACGGATGAATAAAGAAAGAATAGATTGTGGATTGAGAAACAGAAAATGGCAGCTCACCCCATCGCTGTAGCCTCCATCACCCTCCCTGTCTCTCTCCCTCTGTGTCTGTCTGACAGAGAGCAGTCAGCTGGGCAAACAAGCAGCCAATCAGGAGGCAGAGGCAGTGAAGAGGGGGGGGGGGGAGGCTGCCTCTCCCTCCTCCTGCTGCTTCCCAGAATGCTTTGCAGCAGTTGCTGCAGGCAGACTGACTGGGTTACTGAGGCGCGCGCGCGCGCACACACGCACGCACGCACGCACGCACGGGCACACACACACACACACACACACACTGCAGTCTGATCAATATCGGACTCTCTTCATGTATTAATGCTAGTCTAGGTCCTCTGATTAATACTATATATATATATATATATATATATATATATATATATATATATATATATATATATATATATATATATATATATATATATATATATATATATATATATATATATATATATATATATCAGCTGCAATAGTTTTTACGATTATCAGAAACGTAATTTGTTTTATCCGATAGCTGATTAAATAAATTAATATAAAAATAATAAAGGACCTGTAGAGGAAGTTTAAACTGGCATACCAACTATTTGTATACAAGTATTTTTAAAAACAATTGCACATCTGCCCAACAAAGTCCAAAAACAGATCATTTGCTTGTAGATGTCTGTTTCCTGTCTGTTTTTACTTGCCCAAAATCAAATTGCCTTTGTGGATTAATAAAGTTGAATTAAATTGAACTGAATTGGATTAACAAACTGCTCAGTCCAGCACGGACACAAGGTATTATGGGAAATGTGAGCTGTCCCGAATGAGACAACCTCCGGTTCTTTAAAGTGAAGTCAGAGCTTCATGTGTTAAAGCTGCATTCTCTCTAGTGGCCACCAGGGGGCGACTCCTCTGGTTGTATAG
This sequence comes from Lycodopsis pacificus, assembly GCA_028022725.1. Lineage (NCBI taxonomy): Eukaryota > Metazoa > Chordata > Actinopteri > Perciformes > Zoarcidae > Lycodopsis > Lycodopsis pacificus. The sequence goes on along the minus strand of CM051707.1, from coordinate 938,557 downwards.
AAGTCTATAGAAAATGACTCTACTTCTCTCTTGATTTATTCCCTCAGTAAACATTGTAAACATGAGTTTATGTCTCAATCTCTAGTTTCAAGTCTTCTTCAATACAGCATGATGTTCATTTAGTACATGATGGTCCATTTAGAGTCACACAGACCATGAAGCAGGGGATGCTTTAGGGCGGGGCTACACAGTGATTGACAGGTCTCTACGTCACTCCTCATTGCAAAAAATATGTCCACGAATATCAACCAATATATCCACATCGGAATTATTTTACTCCTCAATATCAGTATCAGCCCAAAAAATTGGCAAAAAAATCGGTCCGACTATAAACAAGTACTTGTATTTTTAGTAACATCATAAGTACATGTCTCACAAATACTGCCATACTGCTACCAGTAGTAGTGGTTATGACTGTACTAATACAAGTAGTAAACTACATAAGTCATAACAGGTAACTACTTTTCTCAAGTCATCATTTATAATATAGTATTTAACTGATTCAGAGTAGTACTTGCAACAATAAAAGTACCAGCAGATGTGGTCTATGTAGTACTGGTTGTAATACAATAGCACTATTACCAGCTGCAGTCACAGTAAGCAGTTTAGTAGTACTACAGTGGTACTGTAGCGTAATAGTAATCACAATTAGTATTAGTAGTACGGTTCAGTAACAGAAAGCAGTAATTAGTATTACTGTAGTAGTACTGTAGAGTAGCATAAACAGTATATATGTAGTACTGTAGTAGCAGAACAGAAGTACTGCAGTTTTACTGTACAGTAGCCGTAGAACTGCAGTAGAATTTGAGTAGTATACTGTACAGTAGCAGGAAGCAGTAGTACTTTAGTCGTACTGTAGTAGTACAGCAGCAATAAGTACAGCAGTAGTGCTTTACAGTAGCAGTACAATCGTCCTGTACCTTAGCAGTAATACTGTACAGTAGTAGTATTACAGTGGTCCTGCTGTACATTAGCAGTAGTATTGTACAGTAGTAGTATTGCAGTGGTCCTGCTGTACATTAGCAGTAATACTGTACAGTAGTAGCATTACAGTGGTCCTGCTGTACATTAGCAGTAATATTGTACAGTAGTAGTATTACAGTGGTCCTGCTGTACATTAGCAGTAATACTGTACAGTAGTAGTATTACAGTGGTCCTGCTGTACATTAGCAGTAATACTGTACAGTAGTAGCATTACAGTGGTCCTGCTGTACATTAGCAGTAATACTGTACAGTAGTAGCATTACAGTGGTCCTGCTGTACATTAGCAGTAGTATTGTACAGTAGTAGCATTACAGTGGTCCTGCTGTACATTAGCAGTAGTATTGTACAGTAGTAGTATTACAGTGGTCCTGCTGTACATTAGCAGTAATATTGTACAGTAGTAGTATTACAGTGGTCCTGCTGTACATTAGCAGTAATACTGTACAGTAGTAGTATTACAGTGGTCCTGCTGTACATTAGCAGTATTATTGTACAGTAGTATTACAGTGGTCCTGCTGTACATTAGCAGTAGTACTGTACAGTATTAGTAGTACTGTGCAGTAGTACTGTAACGTCACACTAGTAGTGTTTCTGTGAATTATTTGTGACAATAGCAGCAGCTCTGTTAGCCGTTAGCTGATCACATCACGGCTAACACTGACCCGCTACTTTATCTCCATTTCCCCAGAATACATCCAGAACTATCCTCCGTCTGTCGGTTCATTCGGTTCATTAAACACCGTCCTCCTCTTCCAGTCACCGTTAAACCCGGTTAAATGTCCACCGGTCTGTCCACAGACACGTCCAACCACCGACATCCAACCAAAACAAACGGTTAGCATGGAGCTAAGCCAACATTGAGCTAGGCTAAGCTAACATTGAACTAAGCTAACAGCACGGCCGTTCTTACCTTTCTCGGTTCGGAGAAAAGTCTGCTTTAGACGGCGGAGGTTTAACGGAACATCACCAGGAAAAACTCACGCAGCCGGTAAACGAACCGTTAGACGCGGCGGAGGCCGCACATGTCTAACGGCCACGGCGGGAAAAGTGTTTCACAAAGTCCGGGAGAAGTTTAACTAACTCGGCCTTATTGTTATGGAGAAACTGCTGCCGCTGCGGTCCGCCATCTTGTGTCTGTGTGTGTGTGTGTAAAGAAGTACTCCAAAGAAAAGTACCTTTACCACAATGTACAATATACTCTGTTTCAAGGAAGTTATGCTGACAATAAATAGTTCTGCATTCAATACTTATTAAAAAGTACAGAAGTACTGTCAGCTTCATGTCAAGTATCAGTCGTAAAAGTACACAAGTATTCTCAGGTTTATGTGGTAAAAGTGTGAGTAGTCTAAGTACTAAAGTATCATCAGCTTTGTATAGTAGATGTATACAAGTATGATCGGCTTCATGTAGTTAAAGTATCAGCACTAAAAGTACACATGTATTCTTAGTTTCATGTACTTCTTAGAGTATCAGCAGTATATAAGTATTATCAGCCTCATGTAGTAAAAGTGTCAACAGTAAAAGTACACAAGTATCACCAGCTTCATACAGTTGAAAGTATCAGTAGTAAAAGTACATGTACTATCTTCGTATAGTTATAGGACCTTTATTGTGAAGGGCCAGTGGGAAGTTGTTTCTCTCGCCAACTTCACAAAACTCTATGATCCAGGTTTTACTTTGAAGTTCCCAGCTGGAAGCTGTTATGAATGTTTTAAAGATGGCGCCGGTTCTGGATGCTGCGGACAGCTCAGTGTTTTTTGCTCCGTTTTATGGTTTAACCGCCGTTAATCACGAACTGAGAGCTCCGGTTTGGGTGTCATGAGGAGCCGGTCACCGTGCAGCGTTACCGGATGCCTCGTGTGAACCGGACGGTCGTTTTAACGCTGCTGATCGTCAGCAGCTCCGTGTTTCTGCTGTTCCAGTTATATTACTACCGGAAGTACGTCAGCCAGGTGAGCCACTTAAACAGGAACAAGCAAAAAGGAACCAATCACATCCATCAATAAGTCAGTCATGGGGAATTCTTGTAAACCGATAATATTATTATAATCACTGAATCATGTTTGTAATATTTGCTGGAAAAAAGTTATGTCAACATTATTGAAACTGGACTTTATTTTGTCAATATGATAAAAGCTAATATTGTAAAACTAAGATTATAGAATACAAATATTGTAAATGTTAATTTTATACAACTTAAATAACGTAAAAGCCAGTATTATGAACTATAAATATTACCTCAATATAACAAAGTCTCAGCTTTTAGCAAAGCAACTACTTTTTTTACATTTATCATCATCAGATTTCCCAACATGCCTTTCTTCTGCAGCCTGGGCCTTACATCCTGAGCCGGACAGGTCACCTGACCGCCAACGACCTCCAATGGGTGAGCCAGTATCGTGTTAGTATTAGTGTTAGCCTCGCTGTTATGATCTCTGTTAGCATTAGTGTTAGCATTGCTGTTCGTAGTGCTCTCTGCAGTGATGACAGATGAAGAAAGCTTTTACTTTACTTCCTATCCTGGCAGTTGTTGCTATAGTAACCTCCCTTCTCTGTCTGTTCTCCGCAGCAAACGGTGAAGAAGTTTCTGGGGTTAGCTCGACACTTCGGGCTGCCGCTGTTCCTCGCCGACACCGCCGCCCTGACGCTGCTCTCCCATGATGCTTTGCGGCAGCGTGACCGGCTGGTGCGTGAGCCGCACTGCAGCTTCCTGTGCACCGGCCGCCCAGTCACGTCCTTCGCTCTGCACGCCAACCTGTGGAAGTACGAGGTGAGCGTGTGATGTGTGAAGAGCACAGATTTCACTAGCATTAGCTAACAAACAATTGAACACATAGCTAGCTTCTGTGAATCCGACAGCCTCCCGATGCGCCTTCTTTAACAGAGCATCTTAGCCGAGTAGTTTCTCAAAGTACAATTGTTCATTTGTTCTTGCTAGCTAACAATAAAATAAACAAAGCTAACGTCAGCTAACAGATGTTTACGTGACGACTATTAAAAGTGGAATGGGACGAATCATTTTTATCTCTGTTCCAGTAAGATATTTAATTGTTTTGTCTTTCAGCCTGGCTTCCTATTGGCTGCCGAGCAGAAAGGCTTCGAGCTGCTGGAGCTGCGAGGAGAAGACCCGCGATTGGCCAGTCTGGACAACCTATCAGGAGAGGAGATCCCCCTCCACTTCCTGTTCCGCCTCCACGGTTGCGTCATACAGGTGAGTGAGTGTCACTGGTCAACACCTGACAACAACAGACAGTACGTCGGCAGCCATCTTTGGCATGATGGCTTTCAGGTGTTTCACCTTGTTTCTCTCTTCCCTTTAATTTCATATTGAAATGTTTTCATTTTGTCCAGGTTGATTTTTATTTGATTGGGAATTAATTACTTTCTCCCAGGTGGTGTTCCTGTATGAGCGGAGCGGGAACTACCTGTGGCACGGAGCGCTGCGCCTCAAATCCAACATTGACCGAAGCTTTGCTCCCTTCAAACTGCTCGACTACGGACGTTACTCTGGATCCTACGACAGGTGGAACCTGGTTCAGTTCTGCTCTGAAGGAACACTTTGTATTGCTGTTAGCCTCACTGTTAGCATTCGATTTAGCCTCACTGTTAGCATTAGTGTTAGCCTCACTGTTAGCATTAGTGTTAGCCTCACTGTTGGCATTAGATTTAGCCTCACTGTTAAAACAGCTGATTAACGTTATATCTGTTAGTTATAGATGATGATGTTTTGTGTGGTCGCCCCCTGCAGGCCGGAGCTGGTCCTGACGGTTCTGGACGGTCTCGACGTTCGAATCCCGCGCAACGTTTCCCATTTTCTGTCTGAGCACCGACAGGCTAGATTCTTGGAGTGCCGTTACCGTGACGCCCGCAACTTCCTGCAGGTCAGACAGACGGGATACAGGGCTTTTATTGTGAAAGGGAAGGGGGGAAATTAATTTAAACCGTCTAATGGAAATATAAGTCGTCAAAAATGAAAATGTATGCTCTCTCTCTCTCTCTCTCTCTCTCTCTCTCTCTCTCTCTCTCTCTCTCTCTCTCTCTCTCTCTCTCTCTCTCTCTCTCTCCATTGTGTGTGACTGTAGCTCTACCCTGATGACTCGTCTCCAGAGGCGGTGGAGTTTCGGAGGAAAGTGAAGTCGTTGCTTCATTTGGCTGCTCGAACGCTTGCTCAGCTCGACGTCCCGTTCTGGCTGAGCAGTGGAACCTGTCTGGGTGAGAAATAGGTTTTTACGTCTCTCTCCTCTTTACCAGCAGCTCTGTGCGTTGAACACAAACCAACTAACAGTTAGTAAAGCTGCAGTAGAGATGATGTCCAGAAGAACAGAAGGAGAAACATCATGAAGGACTTGGACATCAACAGGTTTCTGGAGATGAACAAATATCTTTTAGAGAAGCTGTTTGAAGGAATGAGAGAGGTCCAACAAGTCCTCCACCTCTGGAGCACGCTGAGAAACATCTGTTAGCTCCTGATGTTCACTTTGACTTATTTAGACGAGATAAAAACATCTGTTAGCTCCCGATGTTCACTTTGACGTATTTAGACGAGACAAAAACATCTGTTGGCTCCCGATGTTCACTTTGACGTATTTAGACGTGACGGAAACATCTGTTAGCTCTCGATGTTCACTTTGACGTATTTAGACATGACGGAAACATCTGTTAGCTCCCGATGTTCACTTTGACGTATTTAGACGTGACGGAAACATCTGTTAGCTCCCGATGTTCACTTTGACGTATTTAGACGAGATAAAAACATCTGTTAGCTCCCGATGTTAACTTTGACGTATTTAGACGAGACAAAAACATGTTAGCTCCCGATGTTCACTTTGACATATTTAGACGAGATAAAAACATCTGTTAGCTCCCGATGTTCACTTTGACGTATTTAGACGTGATAGAAACATCTGTTATCTCCCGATGTTCACTTTGACGTATTTAGACAAGATAAAAACATCTGTTTAGACGTGATAAACGACGTCGTCGACGTGTCAAACACAGAAGAGAACGACGTCACCGTGTCTCTTCTATAAAAGTATAGAGTGAGCTGTTTGACTTTAGAGCGTCGTGTCTCCCCCTGCAGGCTGGTTCAGGCAGTGCAGCGTCATCTCGTACAGTCGGGACGTCGACATCGGTATTTTCGTCGAGGACTTCCGGTCGGACATCGTCGCAGCGTTCAGGAACGCCGGACTGTCGCTCAAACACAAGTTTGGAAAGGTGAAAACTAAATACTTTCAATTCGTCTTTACAGTTTTTTATTTCAACAATATTTTACTACCTTACTTTTAATTTGTTTATTCAACATATTTATCAACTTTCTGCTTGTAAAGTGGGTGCGTGCACTTTATCTTTAAGAATTTTAGTATTATCATTATTTTGTTTTAAATTTTCACTTTTAATCTGGTATATGTCAAGTTGGTATGAATTGATTCTGAAGTGTGTATTTTATTTTGAAGGCATGTGTTTTATTTTGAAATGCAGGTGGGGGACAGTCTGGAACTTTCCTTTCAGAGTGACGACGTCAAACTGGACGTTTTCTTTTTCTACGATGACGGAGACGTCGTTTGGAACGGAGGAACTCAGGCGAAGAGTGGAAAGAAGTTCAAGTAAATGTTATTTCATTTTAAAACTGTTTTTAAAAAACGTAAATATTAATGGAAGTAATTTAATCATACAAATAAACTAAGTGATATTTTATGGCAGATTGTTTACGTTTGTTGGTCAATTTGTTTTTTGATGTTGAGGGGATTTTTGTGAAAAAGTCAAAAAAATATTTTTTGTTACGTCTCCACATTTTATTTTGAAACTGGAAGTTTCACAGTGTAACAGTTTTTTGCTATAAATTCATGAAAATGTTTTTGTTATAAATTTCTCACTGTTATAAACTCTTTATTTTTTGTGTTTTTGTACACCAGGTACATCTTCCCCCGGTTCTCGTTGTGCTGGGCGGAGCTTCTGGAGCTGAAGGTTCGCGTTCCCTGTGAAACGCTCGACTACGTGACGGCGAACTACGGTTCCACCTGGAACGTCCCGGTGAGGAGCTGGGACTGGAAGTTGTCGCCTAGCAACGTGCAGGAGAATGGGGTGTGGCCTCCATCCGAGTGGGCGGAGCTTATTCAAGTTTACTGAGAAGGAAACTACAAACACCGAAACTACAAATAAAGATGAAAATAAAACGCTAACAAAAGCTGACTTTTTATTGTTTGGATGACATCAACTCTCATAATAACTATAATAATAATAAATGTTTGTCACGATGTCTACAATATCCTTTATATAACTATAAACTCTGATCAAACTTCCCTCATTATTATTTGGACTGATTGTGTGTCAATGCATTTATTAAAAAGAGAAATCCAAATAATATATAAAAAATACAGTATAATTTGATAAAATAAAACTAATTTATCTTCAAACACTATTTGTCAAACTGCAGAACATTTTATATATAATATACATATACTTGAAATAAAATGTCTGCTGTCATTCAAAGTCCCTCCTGGTTGTGAGCAGACTGTTCATGTTGTGATGTTCTTTAACTTGTATTAATGATTCATCTGATGTTCCTGTGAGTGTGTTTATGTCCATAATGTTCAACTCAATCAACTCTGAACTTGTTTTTAATTGCTACAGAACATTTTCACTGAATATTTCTATCTTCAAACTTGTTCCAACTTCACATTAATCTCCAGCAAATAGTGAAATTAATTTCAGTTTATTTCAGATTTATTATATCAGTGTTCAACGTGTTCGTCCGGTGACGTCACTCCACCGCCGCCGCCTCGCGCTGTTGCTCCTTGTGGACCACGTGACCCTTGCTGATCAGGTCCGGGATCTCCACCGCGAGCCAGGGTCCGAGTCCCAGCGCCATCAGGTGCGCGAGACCGAAGCGCGGCGCGTTCCGGGCCCAGAGCGGCGCAAAGTGGTCCGTGAGGCAGATCTTTCCGCCGCGGTACATCTTCGCGGTTTTACCGTCCAGCTCCGGGATCGCGACCTCGGGCGCGGTGTTAGGGTACGTCACCGGGATGTCGAACTCCAGCCGGAAGTCGTAGCGCAGCAGCTCGTGGATGAACCAGCACGTGCCGGTCCAGCGCGTGCCGTCCGCGTTGGACTCGAGGCGGAACCAGTCGTTGTCCGCCGCCTTATTCTGCTCCACGAAGTGGATCAGAGCCTGGTACTCCTCCTTCAGCCGCTGCGGCCACAGCGCGCGGTCCCGCGGCCCCGCGTGCGTCTTCTGCAGCGGGATCTGCGACACGGCCCTGCGCGTGGCGTCGTCCGCCATTTTCAGTCCCCCCAAAAAGAAAGAGAAAATAAGATTTAATTAAAAAAAAAAACTGGTTTAAATTCAAACGGCTTCAGTTCGGGTTAAAGTTAGTCTTCAGTCCCGGTCTCAGTACTGACGTGGACTTCCGGTTGGACAATGCGGGGCTGCGCGTCAAGACGAACCACTTCCTGTGTGGGATTTTCAAAATAAAATCCCCCACACTCCTGCAGTAATTAACTAGATTCCGGTCCATTAACCCGGTCTAGAAATCGCTGTTCGGTGTGAGGTCGGATTAAAAAACCCAAATGAATAAACGTCCGTTTGTTTTCATCTATTTTTTAACAGATATTTGTGTAAACAGACACATTTGAGCAGTTATTGCATCTTTTCCATGTTCTACTACAATAACAATATTTATTTTCATGAATACAATACTGTTTAATTGTTAAAAGATTATAGGGAACACATTGAGACACTGAGTGTGATAATTTAATGTATATGTCCATTCCATAACCTAATATAGAATCATACAGATTGTGGTAATTGCATATTTAATCCATATATATATAAAATAGCTATTGTATTAAAACGTAAGGACAATAAGAATAACTGGAAGCGGAAGTGTGGGAGATAAATAAATACTAAATTATATTTTATCATTAATTATTATGTTATTAATAATAATAATTTTATAATAATAGAAACATGTTTTTTCATGGATACAGTTTTATTTACATGAACTAAGCGAATTACATGTATTGCATCTAGCTAGCCAGCATATATATTATTGCTGATAATTTAAAGTAAAATAAAATGAATAGCTGCTTTATTACAACTTTAAGAATAACCGGATGTGGCCTCTCCATCCGCCAGGTGGCGGTAGTTCACCAGGACGCTGCTTCTGTACGCCAGCAGAAGAAGAAGCTACAACAACAGACTCAATCCGCCATTTTCTGTCTCAGCGGCTCTCTAGTCTGTTTTGTCCTGATCATTTCGTGTTTGAATCAAAAACAATAAAACTGTCAGGTTTGTTTATTTAACTGAATCTTTGTGCCCGGACCGCGTCATAGCCGCTGTGATGGCGGCCGACCGGCGCGAGGACAAAGGTAAGGCGCACGAGACAGGCGGCTTTGTTAGCGGCCGTTAGCATTATTAGCAAGTGTGCTAATGTATTTTGTTCTGTTGAGACTTGTCCTTTCAGCTGCAGATCGATAATCAGCGGGTTTATTGATCAGTCATTAATGAAGATGTTAGTGACGTGTGGCCAGGTACCACGTGAGCTAGATCAGCTGCACGTGTCTCGTTCATTAATCACGACGTTAACCAGCTGCTAACCAGACTCCATTAAGAAAACTACTGATTCTACGACCTCGCTCAGAAAGTGGTCTCTCTCTCTCTCTCTCTCTCTCTCTCTCTCTCTCTCTCTCTCTCTCTCTCTCTCTCTCTCTCTCTCTCTCTCTCTCTCTCTCTCTCTCTCTCTCTCTCTCTCTCTCTCTCTCATATAAACACACAGTGTTGGATTTATTCCTCATTATCAATGTATAATATTAGGACCCTTATGATGAGGCACACGGCTGTCCTTCCGTTCATGAATGTGGATTTTAAACCGTTAGACCATCAATAGATTACTTTAAATTAAAAGTAAAGTATCGGTTCAAAACCTCCATTCAGTTTTTCTCTCTTTTATTTCTCAGTAAATTTAAAGTCGTGTTGTTAGAAACTTTGATGACGTTTTTATATTTCATTGGCTAATCAATTATGATTCTCTGACAGTTTAATGTCGAAACTAGAGCTGGCCACCATGTGGTCAGTGAGATGAAACTAACGTTGTTGTTGTTGTTTCAGACGGAGAACTGAACGTTCTGGAAGATATTCTGACTGAAGCTCCGGATCAAGACGACGAGCTCTACAACCCTGAGACAGAACGAGCCGTCAGCGACAAGAAAGGTACTGATACTACAGATAATACTACTCATACTGCTGATAATGCTACTAGTACTACTTCATGAATCAGCTGACAACAATAAATGAAGCAGTCTACCTCATCTAAACCCTCCGCTCTGTCTGACAGGAACAAAGAGGAAGAGTGAGCGCTCAGGTAGCCAGGATGTAAAGAGGCTCCGCCCCTCTACAGACCACGCCCCCCCAAGGTCTTCCGCCAATAAGAGAGCCCCGGGGCCAGCGCTCTCCTCCTCTTCCTCCTCCTCTAAGAAGGCGCCGTCCAGCCCCCGTGCTCGCCACGCAGCCGCCGCCGCCAGCTACCGTCACGAGTACTACGAGGAGAGGAAAGGTCGGCGAGGAGCGCGAGAGGCGACCAGGAGCCGCGGGGGGGAGGAGGTCCGACGCAGAGAGTCCCAGAGAGGCCTGGAGGCTCTGAGCCAGGTACTGATACTACCATTACTACCTACAGTACATCCACATATCACCTTTCAGTTTGATACTAGTATTAATAACACTACCTACAGTACACAACAAACAGTACATCCACATATACTACTACTACTCACACTGATAGTACTACTACTGACACTACTACTCACACTGATAGTACTACTACTGACACTACTACTCACACTGATAGTACTTCTACTGATACTACTACTCACACTGATAGTACTACTACTGACACTACTACTCACACTGATAGTACTACTACTGACACTACTACTCACACTGATGATACTACTACTGACACTACTACTCACACTGATGATACTACTACTCACACTGATAGTACTACTACTGACACTACTACTCACACTGATAGTACTACTACTGACACTACTACTCACACTGATGATACTACTACTGACACTACTACTCACACTGATGATACTACTACTCACACTGATAGTACTACTACTGACACTACTACTCACACTGATAGTACTACTACTGACACTACTACTCACACTGATAGTACTACTACTGACACTACTACTCACACTGATGATACTACTACTCACACTGATAGTACTACTACTGACACTACTACTCACACTGATAGTACTACTACTGACACTACTACTCACACTGATAGTACTTCTACTGACACTACTACTCACACTGATGATACTACTACTGACACTACTACTCACACTGATAGTACTACTACTGACACTACTACTCACACTGATGATACTACTACTGACACTACTACTCACACTGATGGTACTACTACTGACACTACTACTCACACTGATAGTACTACTACTGACACTACTACTCACACTGATAGTACTACTACTGACACTACTACTCGCACTGATAGTACTACTACTGACACTACTACTCACACTGATGATACTACTACTGATACTACTACTCACACTGATAGTACTACTACTGACACTACTACTCACACTGATGATACTACTACTGACACTACTACTCACACTGATGATACTACTACTGACACTACTACTCACACTGATGATACTACTACTGACACTACTACTCACACTGATGGTACTACTACTGACACTACTACTCACACTGATGGTACTACTACTGACACTACTACTCACACTGATAGTACTACTACTGACACTACTACTCACACTGATAGTACTACTACTGACACTACTACTCACACTGATAGTACTACTACTGATACTACTACTCACACTGATAGTACTACTACTGACACTACTACTCACACTGATAGTACTACTACTGACACTACTACTCACACTGATAGTACTACTACTGATACTACTACTCACACTGATAGTACTTCTACTGACACTACTACTCACACTGATAGTACTTCTACTGACACTACTACTCACACTGATAGTACTTCTACTGACACTACTACTCACACTGATAGTACTACTCACACTGATAGTACTACTACTGACACTACTACTGACACTACTACTCACACTGATAGTACTACTACTGACACTACTACTCACACTGATAGTACTACTACTGACACTACTACTCACACTGATAGTACTTCTACTGATACTACTACTGACACTGATAGTACTTCTACTGATGCTACTACTGACACTACTGGTACAACCCTGAGACAGAACGAGCCGTCAGCGATAAGGAAGGTACTGGTATCACCTTTCAGTCTGACAGCCAATCAAAACTCACTTCCTGTTTGTCTTCAGAAGTTGCGACGGGCGAGCCCCTCCCCCCACGGTGGGGACAACCAATCGGAGGCGCCGGCGCCGGCAGAGTATGGCTCTGAGCCCGGCTCGGGAAGCTCCTCCCCCGCCGCCTCCCACGTAGAGGACGAGGAGGAAGAGGACGAGGGACACGAGGTAGAGGATGAGGAGGAGGAAGAGGAGGGCATGGAGGAAGAGGAGGATGACGAGGAGGAAGAAGGAGAGAAGGAGGACGAGGAGGAGGACGAGGAAGAGGAGTACGAGCGTCGCGGCGAGGGAAACGACTACGACACTCGCAGCGAGGCCGGCGACTCGCGCTCCGCCTCCTCCGTCAGCTTCACCGACGACGGAGAGTCGGTGCACTCAGGCTCCGCCTCCGAGGCCTCAGGTAACCGTGACGACAACAACGTCAGTTCTTACATGAAGAGATTAATACCCGGGGAAAAAATGTCCGCCGCTCTGTCCGCTCTCCTTTTTGTTGCTGTGATTTAATTATTTGCTTTTATTCTGAAAGGTTCAGAGAAGAAACAGGAGAAGCTGTCGTCGTCTGTCCGAGCTGTTCGCAAAGGAATGGAGAGTAAGGCGGCCATTTTTAAAAACGATGAATAATCATTAATAATGAACATGATTAACTTTGAACATGTTTATGTATTCCAGCAGATTTAGTGTAAACATCTTTTAATTTAATGTCTTTACTCATAATGCATGCAGCTTTTATTCTCATAAGTAATCAGATTACAGCTGGCTAGTTTCCTTTCATCAGATTGTAGGCGGCTAGTTTTCGTTAAAGTAATCAGATTACTCCTGTATAGTTTCAGATCCCACCAGTAAGCTTCGATACGTCCTGCGAGACGCTCGGTTCTTCCTCATAAAGAGCAACAACCACGAGAACGTGTCTCTGGCTAAAGCTAAGGTACGCTAACGTTCACACGCCAACGCTTACACGCCTCGTTCTTAAACGTCTGACTTCTTGTCGTCACGACGACTGCTTTGATCTTCAGGGCGTTTGGTCGACGCTGCCGGTGAACGAGAAGAAGCTGAACGCAGCGTTCCGATCGGCTCGGAGCGTCGTCCTCGTGTTCTCCGTGAGGGAGAGCGGCAAGTTCCAAGGTCACAAAACGAAAGGATCGATTAACGACGTCCTCACCAAACACGGCTGATTGTCCTCCAGACGTGTGAACGTGTGAACTCATCAGCCTCCGTTGCTTCTGCAGGTTTTGCTCGGCTGGCGTCAGAGTCTCAACACGGAGGATCTCCGATCCACTGGGTCCTCCCGGCTGGTATGAACGCCAAGATGCTGGGAGGAGTCTTCAAGATCGACTGGCTCTGCAGGTCAACATATACATATATGTTTATGGAATATATGTAACTCATATTCTATCAAAAAGAGGTTGTGTAGTTTATATTTATTATTCTTACAGGAGAGAGCTTCCCTTCACTAAAACTGCTCACCTGTCAAACCCCTGGAACGAACACAAGCCGGTGAAGATCGGCCGTGACGGACAGGTGATCTCACGTCTCCTTTACTTTGGTTCGTTTTTTGTGCTCCACGAAAGGTTTGAACTACTTTTGTCTCTTTTTAGGAGATCCAACCGGAGATCGGCGCTCAGCTCTGCGCTTTGTTCCCATTGGACGAGAGCGTGGACATCCACCAGGTGGCTCGCCACGTTCGCCACAAGCGCCGGACGCCGTCGGAGCCGCGACCCCGAGGCCGACCGCCACAACGCGAGCCGGGAAGGTTAGCCAATCACCAAGCTCCTCCTCCCGCTTCCTGTTCTTCTTCTTCTGCTGCCGCGACCGCGGCGCCACCTGCTGCCGGACGACGGAGACAACCGCTGCCGGCTAGCTGCCCCCGCGGCTAGCGTTGCCGGTTCTCTGGTTGTTGTCGTTTGTTTTTCCAGTCGGGAGTTTTCCACCGGAAGAGAGTGACGCCCAAAAAAAAGAAGTCAGGCAGGAAGTTAAAGTCCTTGGTGGGGTGGTGCTCGTTTAACAGTTAAATCTCAGTTTAATTCTTAATTAAATATGAAGCTATATGATATCTAAGTTAAGCAACTAGTTGCACGTTTTTAATTTCTGTCAGTTAGATTTGTTGCTTTTGTTGTTGCTAAATTTCTCCTTTTGAAGCTCTTTTTCTTTACAGGAGTTTCGTACTTCGGAAGTAAAAAAAAAAACTAAAAATGAGAAAGTTTGGCTTTTAGCTGGACTGTGGCTGACCCTTTCAGAATAAAAGCTGAAAGGAACGAGCGTCACTGGCTGGACTGACGGAGGAGGGCGTGGGTGAGGGAGATAAAACTAAAAGAGAGAGAGAGTGAGGGACTGAGCTCACAGCGGACTGTTTCTGGGTTTTCTGAGAAGGTTTGGTCACACAGGGGGCGTGGCCTCTGGACTATATCCAATGAGAGGGTGAGGAAGTGTCTTTGGGGGCGGGGTTTCCTCGCCTGCTCAAATAAGGTCAAATTTACAGGGATGCATAAAGGAAAAGATGGACTCTGTTAAAAAATAAGAAATCCTCTTGGACTGAAAGAGATGACCCCCCCCCCCCCCCCTCCATGAAAGGACAGTTGTACACCCCCCTCCTCCCCCAGTACACACACACACACACACACGCACACACTGCATCAGGACTGAGAGCTCGTGTGTGTCGCTCTCTCGTATGAACTGAAATAAGTGTGTGAGGAAAGAAAAATAAGAAAAGTTAAAGAATCCTGACCGGCCGGAGCAACAGAGCGACGAGAACGTTTTGTCGTTTCTGTTTTAAGGACTGTGTTGCTGGTCTGGAGGGGGCGGGGCTGGTCTGAAAGGGGGCGGGGCTTTGTGTGTTGATTGAAAGGACTGCGCCATCATCATCATCATCATCACCCCGTCCACCCTTTCAAAATAAGAGGGTTTATAAAAAGCCTTAAACATGGACTGATGAGGAGGAGAAACTGTTTTTTATAATCACGTGTTGTTGACACAAACAGCCCCTCCCCCATACACAACACAAGCGGTATGTTGTCCCTTTAAGAGGCTTCTTCTTCTTCGTTTGTTTTTTTTATTGCTGTGTGTGAGAAGCAAAATATGTGTAAATGCCGGACCAGTAGACAGCAGGAGGACCAGTAGACAGCAGGAGGACCAGTAGACAGGAGGAGGACCAGTAGACAGGAGGAGGACCAGTAGACAGGAGGAGGACCAGTAGACAGGAGGAGGACCAGTAGACAGGAGGAGGACCAGTAGACAGGAGGAGGACCAGTAGACAGGAGGACGACCAGTAGACAGGAGGAGGACCAGTAGACAGGAGGAGGACCAGTAGACAGGAGGAGGACCAGTAGACAGGAGGAGGACCAGTAGACAGGAGGAGGACCAGTAGACAGGAGGAGGACCAGTAGACAGGAGGAGGACCAGTAGACAGGAGGAGGACCAGTAGACAGGAGGAGGACCAGTAGACAGGAGGAGGACCAGTAGACAGGAGGAGGACCAGTAGACAGGAGGAGGACCAGTAGACAGGAGGAGGACCAGTAGACAGGAGGAGGACCAGTAGACAGGAGGACCAGTAGACAGGAGGAGGACCAGTAGACAGGAGGAGGACCAGTAGACAGGAGGAGGACCAGTAGACAGGAGGACCAGTAGACAGGAGGAGGACCAGTAGACAGGAGGAGGACCAGTAGACAGGAGGAGGACCAGTAGACAGCAGGAGGACCAGTAGACAGCAGGAGGACCAGTAGACAGCAGGACCAGTAGACAGCAGGACCAGTAGACAGGAGGAGGACCAGTAGACAGGAGGAGGACCAGTAGACAGCAGGAGGACCAGTAGACAGCAGGACTAGTATCTGATTGGTGTTTTAATTGGATGTAGATGTCTTGTGTGGATCTGATGATGTTAAATTGAAACAGGAAGTGATGGCTGAACACCTGTTGACGCCTCTCACCTGGACGACTCGTCAAACCTTTATTACTGGAGAGTAAATCTGTTCCATTGGAAGCTTTTAAAAACAATCTTTTTAAGTAGTTTTGGTGAAGTACTGTGAGTTTCTTCTTCTTCTGTTAGAATTCGACCTGAGTGTGTGTGTGTGTGTGTGTGTGTGTGTGAGTGTGTGTGTGTGTATATTGTGTGCATGTGTGTGTCTTAATTGTGAACTTGTCTACGTAGGCGTCGTCCTGAAGAGTTCGACCTCCACGGCAGAAAACGACCGCGAGCCGACGGTCCGCCCGACTTCAACCAGCGAGCAGGTCGAGAATCTGAAACATTAAATCTGTTTTTATTTCAATAACTTAATGAATTTATAAAATGTAAACTGTGAAACTAACTGCACTCTGTAAAAAAGCTGTGTGATGATTTTTTTAAATTTATTTATAAGTTTTTTATTTATATTTTTAAGGATATTATTTATTTTTAAAAGTATATTATTTATATCTATAGGTTTTATTTATACGTATACGTTTTATTTATAAGTATATTCCATTTCTTTTAAAATTATTTTCGGGAATTTATTTTATTTTAATTTTGTATTTGTTTTGCTGAAATGTTATTTTTCGTGTTTAATTGTGTTTTGCTGCTTTTAAAGCATCTGAGGATCTTTGTTTTATGTTTTTATGAATTTGTTTTTTATTTCAATTGTTTTTAATGTTTTTGTTTATTTCTGTGTGAACGGAACCGTTCGTCTGCTCAGCTGCCAGAGTCACTGATGGAAAAGTAAAATTTAACAGAAGAATCTATTTTATTTTCAGGGTTCATTCAGGACCTTCGTAACCAGCCGGTGGACAGGTGAGACTCACCTGAAACAGGTCACCGGAAGTGGGCGGGGCTACAGCAGCATCAGTCAGGAAAATATGTTGAAAGATTAAAAACTGAAAGGAAATCTGGTTTAATTGAAAATGTTAGAATTTAAAAAAACACATTTTAGTTTGTTTTTATTTGCAACTTTTGAAATGTTTTAAGTATAAAAACACAAACAGGAAGTTATCTTTAACATGAAACCTTTCAAAATAATAACTATTGTTAGATTGTTCATTGAAGTTTGTTTCTTGTTTTCAGACGTTTCTCCACCGTTAGACGAGACGTTTTTCTCAACGGGGTGAGTAACCTGCTAGCTTAGCTTCATGTTAGCATGTTAGCTCAGGTGAACCTGTGCTCAGTCTTATGACCACAGTTTCCTGTTAGCTTTGCTGTAGCTACATACAGGTGAGTTGAGGTGCGTTCATGGTCTCACCTGTGTGTTCTGTTTCAGTCCTATAACGATTACATGAGGGATTATCACCACAATGTTGGTCCTCCTGCTCCCTGGCAGACTCTGGTAAGACTCAGTTATTGATCTATTGATCAGTTATTGACGACAGACTGAACTAGTGACGATGTCATGTGTGTGTCATCAGGCGACGTACCCCGGCGTGGAGCAGCCGCCCCCCCACCACCCCCCATACTACCACCACAGCCACCCCCCTCCCCCCCCCCACCAGGCCTACCACCACCACCACCCCCCTCTGCCACCGCACGAGGCTCCGCCCCCTCGCTTCAGAGACAAGCAGCGGGCACCGCAGAACCGAGCTTTTACCTCCAGCCCGGTGAGTCTACTGTGACGCCCTACTGTCACTCTACTGTCGCTCTACTGTGATGCTCTACTGTGTTGCCCTACTGATGCTCTACTGTGATGCCCTACTGTCACTCTACTGTCGCTCTACTGTGACGCTCTACTGTGTTGCCCTACTGTCGCTCTACTGTGACGCCCTACTGTGACGCTCTACTGTGACGCCCTACTGTCACTCTACTGTGACACTCTACTGTTGCTCTACTGTGACGCCCTACTGTCGCTCTACTGTGCCGCCATACTGTCACTCTACTGTCATTCTACTGTGATGCTCTACTGTGTTGCCCTACTGTCGCTCTACTGTGCCGCCCTACTGACGCTCTACTGTGCCGCCCTACTGACGCTCTACTGTGCCGCCCTACTGTCGCTCTACTGTGCCGCCATACTGTCACTCTACTGTCATTCTACTGTGATGCTCTACTGTGTTGCCCTACTGTGTTGCCCTACTGTCGCTCTACTGTGACGCACTACTGACGCTCTACTGTGACGCCCTACTGACGCTCTACTGTGACGCCCTATTGACGCTCTACTGTCGCTCTACTGTGACTACTGATGCTCTACTGTGTCGCCCTACTGACGCTCTACTGTGGCGCCCTACTGATGCTCTACTGTGGCGCCCTACTGACGCTCTACAGTGACGCCCTATTGACGCTCTACAGTGACGCCCTATTGACGCTCTACTGTGATGCTCTACTGTGATGCTCTACTGTGTTGCCCTACTGTGATGCCCTACTGTCACTCTACTGTCGCTCTACTGTGACGCTCTACTGTGTTGCCCTACTGATGCTCTACTGTGACGCCCTACTGTCACTCTACTGTGACACTCTACTGTCGCTCTACTGTGACGCCCTACTGTCGCTCTACTGTGCCGCCATACTGTCACTCTACTGTCATTCTACTGTGATGCTCTACTGTGTTGCCCTACTGTCGCTCTACTGTGACGCCCTACTGACGCTCTACTGTGCCGCCCTACTGACGCTCTACTGTGCCGCCCTACTGACGCTCTACTGTGATGCCCTACTGACGCTCTACTGTGACTACTGATGCTCTACTGTCGCTCTACTGTGACGCCCTACTGTCGCTCTACTGTGCCGCCATACTGTCACTCTACTGTCATTCTACTGTGATGCTCTACTGTGTTGCCCTACTGTCGCTCTACTGTGCCGCCCTACTGACGCTCTACTGTGCCGCCCTACTGACGCTCTACTGTGCCGCCCTACTGACGCTCTACTGTGACGCCCTACTGACGCTCTACAGTGACGCCCTATTGATGCTCTACTGTGACGCTCTACTGTGACGCTCTACTGTCGCTCTACAGTGACGCCCTATTGACGCTCTACAGTGACGCCCTATTGACGCTCTACTGTGACGCCCTATTGACGCTCTACTGTCGCTCTACTGTCGCTCTACTGTGACGCTCTACTGTGACGCCCTATTGACGCTCTACTGTCGCTCTACTGTGACTACTGATGCTCTACTGTGTCGCCCTACTGACGCTCTACTGTGGCGCCCTACTGATGCTCTACTGTGACGCCCTACTGACGCTCTACAGTGACGCCCTACTGACGCTCTACTGTGACGCCCTATTGACGCTCTACTGTCGCTCTACTGTGATGCTCTACTGTGTTGCCCTACTGATGCTCTACTGTGACGCCCTACTGTCGCTCTACTGTGACACTCTACTGTCGCTCAACTGTGACGCCCTACTGTCACTCTACTGTCGCTCTACTGTGTTGCCCTACTGTCGCTCTACTGTGACGCCCTACTGATGCTCTACTGTGACGCTCTACTGTGACGCCCTACTGTCACTCTACTGTGACACTCTACTGTCGCTCTACTGTGACGCCCTACTGTCGCTCTACTGTGCCGCCATACTGTCACTCTACTGTCATCCTACTGTGATGCTCTACTGTGTTGCCCTACTGACGCTCTACTGTGACGCCCTACTGACGCTCTACTGTGCCGCTCTACTGTGCCGCCCTACTGACGCTCTACTGTGACGCCCTACAGACGCCCTACTGACGCTCTACTGTGACTACTGATGCTCTACTGTGTCGCCCTACTGACGCTCTACTGTGGCGCCCTACTGACGCTCTACTGTGACGCCCTACTGTCGCTCTACTGTGACGCCCTATTGACGCTCTACTGTGACGCCCTATTGACGCTCTACTGTCGCTCTACTGTGACGCTCTACTGTCGCTCTACAGTGACGCCCTATTGACGCTCCACAGTGACGCTCTACTGTGACGCCCTATTGACGCTCTACTGTCGCTCTACTGCCGCTCTACTGTGACGCCCTACTGTCGCTCTACAGTGACGCCCTATTGACGCTCTACAGTGACGCCCTATTGACGCTCTACTGTGACGCCCTATTGACGCTCTACTGTCGCTCTACTGTCGCTCTACTGTGACGCCCTACTGACGCTCTACTGTGACGCCCTATTGACGCTCTACTGTCGCTCTACTGTCGCTCTACTGTGACGCCCTACTGTCGCTCTACTGTGAAGCCCTACTGTCGCTCTACTCTGCCAAGAGTTCTACTTCCTGGTAGTTTAGCTCCATTTCTATTTCGCCACGGTGGACAAAATAACAGAAACACTTCCCAATATAACAGCATCATCGTCTATGACCTCAATAATAAACACAAAGTAGAATTATTGTATGTGTGTATGTATATATGTGTTATTAAACTACAATCAATATTAATTCAACAGCTGAATTTTTCAGGAATCAAAATCTGAACTGATGTTATTATTTTTGTCTGACCTGTCTTCTCTTCTGCTGTTTTTTTCCCATCATGCAGCACGACTACGACATGCGCGTGGACGACTTCCTGCGGAGGACTCAGGCGGTGGTGAGTGGTCGGCGTGAGCGCGAGCGGCAGCGAGAACGAGAACGCGGAGGACCCCGCCGCGAGAGAGAGAGAGAGCGGGGAAGGGACAGAGAACGAGAGAGGGAGCGGGACAAGGAGAGGGGGCGGTACCGCAGGTGATCCCATGATGTCCACATCCTGTCAGCCTGCAGGGGCTTTTATTTTGACAGTCATCTGGGTTTGTTGCTGGTTTCCTTTTTTTTTTTTTTTTTTTTTTTTTTTTTTTTTTGTTATGAATAAAAAACGAGCAACGTGATGACATCATCGGCTGCAGCATCACTTTTTATGCTAAAATCAAATATTGGAAGAAAAAAAACGGTATAAATATAAAATCTGTTGAGTTTTGTCAAACATTTATTTTGATGATCTCGCGTAACAAAGGAAGTGACATCACAGCACAGGAACAGCCCGATTCCTCTTCAACCTTCACTCGACGTTACCCAGAATCCTCTGTGCAGCGTTTGAACAACAGGAAACCGTTTTGTTTTCCTCATGTTTTTAGTTGAGAGGTTCCCAACATGAGGGTTCCCAACAAACAGGAAAGAGAAACATTTATTCCCATTTTTTTCTCCACATTTTGCTTTTATTGTAAAGTTTTTTTCCTTCATATTAATTGTGAAGAAAAAGAAAATCATTTAAAACCTGAAGAAGAAAAGTTTACGTTCTGCCAGATTTTTCTCTTTTATTTTTAATAGATTTTTAAAAACATTTTTAGTTCATTTTATTCTCTTTTTTTGTTGAATGTAAATCTGCTACAGTTCATTTATTTATTTTCAGGTTTATTTTGTGTTTCCTGATCAGTGACTGTACTTTAATCATCAGTATGAAGTGAATCACATTGTTATAATTCTTTATTTCTGTACGTCTTTGTCACAAAAACAATAAAGTTTTCTGTTTTTTTACTCTGGATCGCCTCGTGGTGGTGATGACACGTCAGCACACGGTTGTGGCTTCATGAATTAAAAAGAACACATGACTTGTTCTTCTCTGATTGGTTGTCGCCATGGTAAACAAACGTCCAGCTGATCTGTTTAATTGTGTATTGATCATCCGGTTAAAGTGTTAAAAGAAAAGATTGAAGGTTAAAACTTTATTTGTTTCCTGTTTCTGAAAGGAAGAAGGCGGAGCTTGTTTTTGTACAAAATAAAAACAATCTTAAATCAGAACAATCAGCATATTTCTTCTCATGTTACAGATGTTTGGGTTTCTGTTTTAGGAGGGTAATGAGGTTACTATTGAGGGGAATCGGATAATATTTAAACTAAATTCTATTTTTTTTGTTTCAACAAACTTCATCGAACTGGAACAAAAATATTTCGGATGGATCTTAAACCAATTCCTTTTTAAAAGTTAACATGTTCATCTTAAATGATCTTCAGATTCGTGTCTTAATTAGCTGGACTTGTAGCTAAGCATGATGGGAGGAAAAAAAACTAAAAACTGGTCACACTGGTGTTTTTGCCTCGTACAGACCGTTGGTGCCGCCGTGAGTCACCAACGCTCTCGTCTTTGCTTGAAAAAAACCTTTTCATTGACTTCTTTTTATTTTTTTATCCATTTTTCAATGTTCAAAACCACAGCTTTGAACTTTCAGGTTCAAATATTTCTTTTCAAATGAACAAAACTTTTGACCTGGATTTAGCTCCATACACTGTGGAAGTCACGTCCCCAATCCAACCCTTAACCCCGACTAACGCTAAAACTAACCCTAAAAAAGAAAAGGTATTTTGCATTGGCCGGGAATCGAACCCGGGCCTCCCGCGTGGCAGGCGAGAATTCTACCACTGAACCACCAATGCGCTACGAGATTTGCTGGGCGAGACCTCCGTATTCATAGGTTCATTCATTATAGGTTCATTCATTTCCGGTAGTCCTAAACCAGTACGGATGTAATATATGTTTGGCCACTAGCAGCGCTGTGGAGCCGAAGGACTTAATATATGTTTGATTTAAAAACAACAACGATATACAGTCATTCGATCATAAGAAGCCTCGTTTTTCTGTTTATTTGTATTTCTTTGTCTCGTCTCCAGCTCTTCCTCTGTGATCAGCTGGTGGAAACATCAGATAATCCACTGGTTTCGCCGTTTTTTTTAATTGAACCAGAAAAATGTTTTATAGCTTTAAATTGGAGGAGCGGGGGGGCACGAGGAGTGTTTGCCTCGTGCTACATCTATCATTTATAAATCGGGATTTTCTCTTCGACAGAACAAACCTCAGCAAAGAGGTGCCTGAATACAGACCGCGTATTCAATGAAGTGCAGCACCAGCGACAGAAACACACGGGACCTCTGCGCCACTGCTCTACAGCCCGTCACTCACGCCCCCGTGCACGGTTGTACTCTCTGTGCGTGTTATCTGTTACAGAGGAGGTAAAGACGATTTGCATTGGCGGGGATCGAACCCAGCATTCTTTAGCTAAAACTCCCTAAAACCATTCCCATTCATTTCCTATGGCAGTCCTAAACCAGTACGGATGTAATATATGTTTGGCCGCTAGCAGCGCTCTGGAGCCGAAGGACTTAATATATGTTTGATAATATTTGATACAGTGGAAAAAGTGTGTCACAGTGTAATCAGCACACCGTGGGAGATCGCCCGGTGTGCCGTGGGAGATCGCCCGGTGTCTTTTTGTAACGTTGTTGGTCTGCTGCGGCTCAGAAAAGGTTGAAAAGCTCGAAACACTAACGGCCTGACTGGAGATCTAACATGGACGAAGTCCTTCGGCTCCACAGCGCTGCTAGCGGCCAAACATATATTACATCCGTACTGGTTTAGGACTGCCATAGGAAATGAATGGAAATGGTTTTAGGGCGTTTCAGCTGATCACCAGGTGCCGCCGCGGGCCTGGGTTCGATTCCCGGCTAATGATAAAAAATCTTTATCCTCCTTTGTAAAAAAGAAAACGATAGGAATGCGTGTGTGCGTGTGCGTGTGTGTGTGAACATGAGGAACATGAACTTGGCTGCGTCACAGCTGTTGTTGTTGTTGTCATTGACTCCAGTGAAAACCATTGTAAGTCATTGAACTCATGTCATGTTTGAACTTGAAAACCAGGAAGTTGAACTTCTCTGCGTCGCGGCTGTTGTTGCTCTCCAACTAAACCTGTGACGGAGTGGTTCCTCCTCACCAGCTCCTCCATGACGCTCCGCATGTTCAACCATGTTCTGGAAAACCAGAACATGGCCGCCATCAGCTGGATAGTCAGGATGGAGGAGGAGAAGAAGAAGAAGAGGCGGGAAAACGTGCATCATGAGTCGAGAAAGAAAAAAGATCCTCTGTTCTGTGATTTCTGTTTTCTGTCTCAGAGACGTTGAGAAAAGTGAAATCTGCTCTGACAACAACAACAACAACAACAACTCCAAAGTGCAGACGGATCAGAGGTCAGTTGAAGATAATAGCTGCAGCCTGATTGGACGATAATGGACAGACAGACAGACAGACATGCCTGTGCATGTTATACTAATGTGAAGTCACGTGACCGTGGTGGAGTATATATATATCTATCTTTAGATACATAGATATATATATATATATAGATAGATAGATATAGAGAGAGAGCTGAATCACTTTTTACATCATTCATCATCATTTCATTCAGTCACGTGAGGCTGTTCATTCCTGATTGTCGGGTTTGATGAATTTTATCATTTAAGAGAAACAATCATCATATTCTGGGTCATTTAATATCGACGTCACAATCTGAATTTCAAAACGAACACATTCTGACGTGCAATTTTATTCATATATCACAGGCATTAATATTTAAATGTCCTTTTTGTTGGTACAGCATTTTAAAGTTTTTATGTACAGCTCAAACTCTTTGTAAACAACACAAAAAATAGGTCTTTGGCTTGTTAATTTACACGTATGTATATATCATTTAACAATAATAATCAATAGATTGATGAT
Source organism: Lycodopsis pacificus (assembly GCA_028022725.1). Classification (NCBI taxonomy): domain Eukaryota; kingdom Metazoa; phylum Chordata; class Actinopteri; order Perciformes; family Zoarcidae; genus Lycodopsis; species Lycodopsis pacificus. The sequence continues at coordinate 913,840 of CM051707.1, read as the reverse complement.
ATCCGTTTTTTCCTGAAATGTCTCTGTCTGTCTTGGGAAGCGAAATCCAGGTAATTCAAATGATGTGTCTTAATTTGAAAGGTTTTCTATCTCTCTGCACGATAATGCCGTCATTTCCGCTTTACCATCGTTCATGGTCGTTTATTTTGACATCCCCACCGGAAGTTCCGTAGATGTGGGTTCCGTTACCTTGATGCCGGTCTGCGGTGATAACAGAGGCACCGATTCCTCTGGAAATACCGGCCAGATTCAGCATTTTCCAGCCGTTAACCGCCTATAATGAGACACAATAGGATTTAACGGAAACTAACGGACCCACGGGGCGTGAAAAAGGTAAAATGAACCGTTCAAATGTCCCGGTTGACGGCTAAAGCCTGCTAACGACAGCTAGCCGCTGCTAGCTCGACAACAGTTTCCTTTTTATTTGCCCCCAAACCCCGTTTTACCCTCACTTCTCACTTCCTCCCGCAACACCCCCACTTCCTCTAACCCTCCGTTCGTGTTACGTCACACACAGCTCCGCGATGACGAAATTAAACCGTGAAAATCACCCGTTAGTCAGCTGAAAACAGTGAAAACATTCAGATTTACAGGGAGATTTCTGGGATTTTTTTTCCAACAAAATAGGTGAAATCTCGCGAGAGAGAGCGAGAGTAGCTTTTCGTCATATATATACTGTATGTATGTACAGTGGTGTATAGTAACGAAGTAGAAATAATACCAGCAAGAAGAAGCCTATGTTATTATTTTGTCCTTGATATTCACTTCATAATATTAATATGTAATTGTATATCATTTGTATTGTGAATGCGTCAAATATGAATTAATACATTTTTATTTACTGTTTTTATGAGTTTCTTTTATTCTCTTAATTTTCTGTCACGTGTTTCTCAGTCATGCTCACTCGCCCGCTGACACTGAACGAGAGCGACGACAGGGGGCGTGGCCTAGCAGCCGTGACCACGCCTCCTGTCCTCCCATTGGTTGATGATGACGAAGACACACAAACAGGTTGGGGTTGATTTATTATTTTATTGATTGGCATAAGTATTCCTTTCATATTCATTTATGATATCAATATTTTATTTTTGAAATGTATTTATTGTTATTTTATTCAATAAATTAAAAGTTTTGGGCGATCGACATTAAGTACTGACTGCTGTTTCTCCTCCTCCAGAAGTTTTCTCTCCTCCTGCTCCTCCTATTTCTCCTCCTTCCTCCATTTTGTCTTCTTTTCCTTCTTTCCTCCAACCTTTACCTCCTTTGATGTCTCCTCATGTTGCCCGTACCCCACCAGCTTCTGTCTCTTCTTCTCCATCACCTCCTTCTTGTCCCCATCGTTCTCCTCCTTGTTCTTCTGTTCCTCTTCACAACTCTTCTCCTCATGTTTTTCCTCCTCTCCTTTTTCCTCCTTTTTATTTTGCTTCTGCCATCTGTTCTCCTCCGTCTTCCTCTCCTTCCATCCCTCCATACCTTCTTCCCTGTCTTCCTCCTTCTCCTCCAGTTTCTTCTCCTCCTCCTCCAGTTTCTTCTCCTCCTGTCGCTAAATCTCTTCTTCCTCCTTCTCCTCCAGTTTCTTCTTCTCCTCCTCCTCCTCCTTCTCCTCCAGTTTCTTCTCCTCCTCCTCCTCCTCCAGTTTCTTCTCCTCCTCCTCCTTCTCCTCCAGTTTCTTCTCCTCCTCCTTCTCCTCAAGTTTCTTCTCCTCCTCCTGTCGCTAAATCTCTTCTTCCTCCTTCTCCTCCAGTTTCTTCTCCTCCTCCTCCTCCTCCAGTTTCTTCTCCTCTTCCTCCTTCTCCTCCAGCTCCTTCTCCTCCTCCTCCTTCTCCTCCAGTTTCTTCTCCTCCTCCTGTCGCTAAATCTCTTCTTCCTCCTTCTCCTCCAGTTTCTTCTCCTCCTCCTCCTTCTCCTCCAGTTTCTTCTCCTCCTCCTGTCGCTAAATCTCTTCTTCCTCCTTCTCCTCAAGTTTCTTCTCTTCCTCCTCCTCCTGTAGCTCCATCTCTTCCTCCTCATGTAGCTCCTCCTCCCTGCTGCCCTTGCTCCTCCCTCCTGCCTCGCCTCCTCTCAGCTCACCGGTGGGAGGTGCGGCGCCTCCTGCGGGGAGCTCTGTCCTCCCTCGGTCGTCGCCTGGACTCTCTGGAGAGGAGCAGCAGGACGAAGAGGAGGAAGAAGAGGAACAGGCGGAGAGGAGAAGGGGGAGGAGCCACCTGTTCTCCTGGTGAGTTCTGTCTGTTTTCTCCTTTATCTCCTCCTCCTCTTCCAGGACGGTCTGAGGATGATTGTGATCCACAGAGGAGCATCAACAACAACAACAACAACAACAAAGAGACGATGGACCAGGATGTTTATCAATAAATGACGATGGCAATAATAAATGTTTACACTTTTGAACCATAACAGATGTACAGTTCTACAAATTGATCCAAATATTAATCTCAAAATTGAACCAATTTCTCGACTAAACTCATCTTTCTCTCTTTTCTTCATTAGGTTTGGGAGCTTCCTCGTCTAGCCCCGCCCTCTCGTGTAGCCCCGCCCACCGCCCACCTGTCGCCGCCTCCCCTTCATCATCATCTTCTTCATCAGATGGCGAGGACTCACCCACACCTCCTCCTCTCTCCTCTAGTTTGAGCCAGTCAGCACAGAGGAGGAGGGGCACAGAGGAGGAGGAGGAAGAGGAGGGGAGGTTAAGCAAAAGGAGGAAGAACCACAGAGGAAGAGATGTTTTTCCAGAAAACAGAGAAAAAGATGAAGAGGAAGATGTCGGGAGGTTTGTGGGCCGGATGGTGGTCTCCTTCAGGAAAGGAGCAGAGGAGGAGGCACCGCTCACTCTGCACAGGTTCAACCAAAGCAAGCACAGAAGAAGAGAAGCGGGAGGAGCCGGCCAATCAGAGAAAGCCGTCAGTGTCGTCAGGCAGAATGGATACAGAGCGCCGCTACTCAGGTTCATTTCATTGATTTATATTGTAGAAATCAAAACTTTAATATTCATAAAATGTATATATTACTCCTCCTTTTCTCCTTAGCTCCTCTTCCCATCATGCATTGCACCTCCTGCAGTCAGCCCGGAGTTATCGGACCCGCAGCCAATCAGAAGCACTCAACGTCTCTTCAGGCCAATGGCGTTTCTCCGACGTCACCTCTCCTCTCTCCCTCTCCTCCAATCGCGGTGCTTTCCACATATGGCACCTATGCTCCTCCTCCTCCTCCTCCTTTAACTCCGCCCCCATGCTGCGGCTGTCAGCGGTTGCCGTGGAGACGATGTCAGACTCGGTGAAGGGCGGAGCTATTAGGAGTCCTCTGCGGATTCTGAAGGACTTCACGGTCCCGCCCAGCCTGAGCAGCGACCACTGGTTGGTTGACTCATATATTTAAATCACCCCTCGTTAATATTCATATATAATTAATATAGTCGTTAATATTCACGAGGACATTGTAACGTTTGTTGAATATGAATTAGTGAAATACTTTTAGTAATTTCGAGTAATTCTTTTAACAATATTTATAAATATTTATATAAGTTTTATTCATCTCTATCGTGTCATTAAAAAAAAATTACAATAGATTCATTAATTTCGTGTCATCTTTAGTTATTGACCCTGTTTACATTTGGTTTTGTCTTTTCAGTTACGTGCGAATGCCTACACCAAGGTAATTTTCATAAATAAACACTTTTTTTTATATAATCGTAGTTTGTGTAATTTAATGTCATTAAAGATAAATTATGAAAAAAAAAATGTTTTAATTGTTAAATTTGTTTTTATGAGTGTTTGTGTTTTAAATAGGACGTAAAAATCAATAAAAATCTTGTCTGTTGCAGCCCAACCTTTTCTGCCCGGCGACAGCAGAAGCAGCGAGCCAATCACAGCACCCGCAGCCTGCCCCTCCCCCTGTGTTCAGCCAATGGGCTGTCTGCTGCTCCGCTTGCCGTCAGCCAATCAGAAGCGGGCTCTGAGTTTCTCAGCACAAATGGAGAGGTGGAGTTTTTTTCCTCTTCCTGTTGAATGTCAAAGTTTTTCCCAAAGAAATAGATCAGGAGAAAACCTCTTTAAAGAGAAGCCAAAGCTTCACGTGTTAAAGCTGCATTCTCTCTAGTGGCCACCAGGGGTCGACTCCTCTGGTTGTATAGAAGTCTATAGAAAATGACTCTACTTCTCTCTTGATTTATTCCCTCAGTAAACATTGTAAACATGAGTTTATGTCTCAATCTCTAGTTTCAAGTCTTCTTCAATACAGCATGATGTTCATTTAGTACATGATGGTCCATTTAGAGTCACACAGACCATAAAGCAGGGGATGCTTTAGGGCGGGGCTACTGTGATTGACAGGTCTCTAATAGACCATGAAGCAGGGGATGCTTTAGGGCGGGGCTACACGCTGATTGACAGGTCTCCTCAACTCGTTTTCTGTGTTTTTGTCTTCTCAGCGTTGTAAACGAGTCTCACAAATACGAATCCGCCGGGCGTCACCGCGGGAAACGCTGCTCACTCCGATGGGACTACCAAAGGTCAAAAGGTCAGCTGGTGGTGGTGGGGGGGGGGGGGGGGGGGGTAAAAAGACAAAATCTGAGTAAAAAGATCAATATATTAAACTACATTTTACTTTTAGGTCAAAGAAGAAAGAGTTCAGCCTGGAGGAGATTTACACAAACAAGAACTACAAATCCCCCACAACAAACAGGTAAAAACTACAAATCTCACCACAAACAGGTAAAAACTACAAAACCCCACCACAAACAGGTAAAAACTACAAAACCCCACCACAAACAGGTAACAACTACAAATCCCCACCACAAACAGGTAAAAACTACAAATCCCCACCACAAACAGGTAAAAACTACAAATCCCCACCACAAACAGGTAACAACTACAAATCCCCACCACAAACAGGTAACAACTACAAATCCCCACCACAAACAGGTAAAAACTACAAATCCCATATTTTATAGAGACTTAATTCCAGTGTGAAAGCTGACAGAACACAGACCGAATGATGTTGAACTGCTGTACAAACTACATCTCCCAGCATGCTTTTCTGTCTCACTGCAGGAGTCTGGAGACGATCTTCGAGGAGCCGCGGGAAAAAAACGGTGCACTGCTCCTGATTGGCCAGCAGAGGAGGCGCAGGCTCCTCCTCTTCCCTGACTTCACGCAACCCAGGAAGAGGAAGAGGCCGCAAGGTATGCTGGGAAAAAAAACCCAGAGCCACTCCTTCCTTTTCTTACCTTTCACAATAAAAGCCCTAGACGGAACTTAAACGGCTCATAAATCATCTCTAATATCTGTTTTATATTAACGTGAAAACATCTCCTTCAAACTACTGGGTTTATTCTAGTTCATCACCAAAACTACATTTTACAGATGACATGTGAACACATCATGATAACGTTATAATGAACCTTCAGCCAGTCCTCATGTTCACTGAGCAGAGCCTGAAGGCATCATAGTGTAACTGAAGTGAACCTCTGCTGGTTAGCCGTTAGCGGTGCTGCTAACGTTACTAGCTCTCCTCCTGTTGGTTAGCTGTTAGCGGTGCTGCTAACGCTACTAGCTCTCCTCCTGTTGGTTAGCCGTTAGCGGTGCTGCTAACGTTACTAGCTCTCCTCCTGTTGGTTAGCCGTTAGCGGTGCTGCTAACGTTACTAGCTCTCCTCCTGTTGGTTAGCCGTTAGCGGTGCTGCTAACGTTACTAGCTCTCCTCTGATTGGTTGTTTACAATGAAACATGATCAGAGATATTTTATCTGTCTATTTTAGGGGCGGGACTTCCTGTTGCTATGGTACCCAGGAAACGGGTGGCGGCACGGCGACATTGCCACGGCAACGGCCCCGATGACGACGACTCGGACCTGGACGTGATGCTGGTGGAGCGACTGAGCGCACTCGAAGACTTCTTGTCCCGTCAGGGCCTGGACGTATGAGCTGTGACATCACTTCCTGTCAGCTGACCAAAAGGCCAAATAAACAGAGCTGCTAGCGCACCAGACCGGTGTAGCGGGTTTTTACTTTTACTTTTTGCAGTGTACTTGATTTCTTTTGTTTTTATTTGACTTTACAGTGTAGTCTGTTTAAATGTGAATTTTCTGAAATATTTAATATTTTTACTAGTTTTTTAAACGATGACATGTCAGACCACGCCCACATGAGGCCACGCACAGCTGGCTTTATTTTTCTTTTAATTTTTTGTGTTTTTCGTAAAATATAAACAGACTTGACTGCTGTTCTCTGTAGTACTCTGAAATACTGTCTGAGTACTCTGTACTACTGCTGGTGAAGTATTTGGAGTTTTTAAAGTGTAATATATATATTTCTGCTGAAAACGTGTCTATTTTTGGAACAAATAAAGTTTGTTTCTGCTCACTGAAGTTTGTCCCTTTATTAGTGATCAGTCATTGATTACTGGTGATTATTAGTGATTACTATTGATTACTGTTTGTTTAAACGTTTTTATTTGTCAACAAATATAATGAATGGAGCATTTATTTAAAAGTTATCTGAATCTGCATTTTTGCTTTACAGAATATTATATATATAATACATATTATAAAACACAAGTTTTGTCTTTAAGCTTTTGGACGTTTTTGTAAAAAAAATGGCCCAAAATGATAAAATAAATAAAAAATTGTTTTTATTTTGAAGCCAAAACCTTTAAAATGTTCTCACATCCCGTGTTATCGTTGATGTGTTCTTCAGGCTGGTTTTGTAATTGTCTTGATGTGGCTCTTCCAGGCTGCAGACATCCCATAATATGTTACAAAGCGATACTTGTTGGCTACAAATAACACAAGGAACACTTTGAAGTAGTAACACTGTGTAAATATAAAAACACAAAACCTGTTTCAGTTGGAGTATTATGGGCTTTCTATAGAAGATGACTTCACGTATTAATGTTAATAAGTAGAGTTAATTCATTGTCATGGTCACCTTTTTGATGAAAGAAAATGTTAACATTATATCTCATTTAATTGTCATGAAAATTGTTTTTTAATTATTAATTGCTTAATAAGATTATTGTTCCCTATATACAGGGATGGGTCAAATGCAGAGACACATTTCCCCCTTAAAGGGATCAATATAGTATAATAAATAAATAAATAAAATAATTATGTTATTGTTTCCCTCGGTTTCACCTCGCAGGCAGCAGCTGCCTCAGATGACGGTTCACGTCACGTGGGAGACGTTTTCCTTCAGTGTTTCCCGCTAAAAAGAGTTAATTTTAACCCAAAACGGATCTGGTCCTTGTTGCCTGAAGCAAAAGAGATTTTGGGCAGAACGCCTTGAGGGGAAACTTCTCAAGTGTCCGTTCACAGTGAAGCAGGGTTCACCTGGCAGACCAGCCTCGGGGTAACCAATACCCTCACAGTTTACCGTAACGCACGACGTCCGTACGTCACTTACGCAAACAACATGGCGGCGGCCTTGCGGAGGGTGTGCAGCGGACTGACTGGGAGGTATTATTAATATGAACTTTATTTATGTTCCTTTTAAAACGAACAGCCTGACGTCAGACAGTGAATAGGTCACTTTTAGGGTCGCGTGCATCAAACGTAATGACGTAGTGTGACGTATTAAACGGTGACCTGTCTGTGGTTCCACCAGACTGTTCACAGTTTACAGTAAATTACCGTGTGATCGAGTCTAAAAGCTCAAACAGTGAGTTAAATGTGACGTCAGACAGGTGACAGGCGTCTGAACCGGAGTGATGAAGGTTTCTGCTCAGGTAACACCAACCGGATGTGTCTCATTTACCTTGTTTACGTCATGTGAACAGGTGAATTTACCTAAACGTGTGACGACAGAGATTAGCAAGATTATTTGAAATGATGAAACGTTATTTTAACTGTGACGCGTTATGTTGTTTATTCATAGAGTGTCTCCTCGGAGCTGCAGCCAGCATAGAGCAGTGAGCACAGGTGAGTCTGTCTGCACCTCCTCACTTCCGGTTCGCTTCCTGTTTGCTTCCTTCCTAACCGAGTGAACTGACCCGGAAGTATCTAAGTGCCAGCCTCGGGGAGAGCTGGATGAGGAAAGGTGCTTCAATGCTTCCTTTTTGAATATCTCCTTTAGCAAAGGATACATTGGAGCATACTTTACCAAAGGAAAGGAGATGATGTCCCACAATTCCTTGCATCATCAGCAACATTTAGAGCAACGCAGCATTCATAAAAACAAAACAATATGTCTATCTGGTATATGTTTCGTGATCATATGAACACAGTTGCATACTAATGAGGTTCATGATGTGTTCACATGTAATCTGTAAAAGGTAGTGCTGGAGATTAACGGTACAGTCTGAAGAGCCTGCAGGTGTTGTTGACCAATCGGATCTCTCTTCAGGTCGTACCTTGCTGCCCAGCCGCTGGCCCCTCCCCCTCCTGTTGGTGTCAGGTGGTGGTTACCTCGGTTACCAGAAATACAAATGGAGGGACCAAGGGCAGGATGGAGCTACGCCCGTTTTAGCCACGCCCACACAGGTAGGAGAGGACACACCTGCTTTTTCTTCTTCCTTGTCTCCTCTTTTATTTATATTTCACTTTATTTATATTTCACTTTATTATATTTCACTTTATTTATATTTCACTTTATTTATATTTCACTTTATTTATATTTCACTTTGTCTTATATTTTCTGTAAATTTAATTTGTTTCTGCTTTGCATCGTTGATTGTTGTTGATTGTTGTTGATTGTTGTTAAATGTTGCACACCTCCCGTCATGTCAAATTCCTTGTATGTTCAACATACGATGGCAATAAACGGTTCTGGTTCTTCTGGTCTCATGGATCACGTGACTGATCGGGATGTTCTGCTCGTATAGCATTTAGTTTGTTTCTTCTTCTCTGGTTATTGATCCCGTCAGTGTTATGTTCAAAGGTTTCTCAAACCGATGGCCGGCAATCCAGCGTCGCTTTGTCCCAAAGAAACGTCTCATGTTTCACATTCTTCACCCCATCGATCAGCGCAATGATTGGCTGAAATCCAATAAGCTGCTCCTCGGCCTTTGACCTGTTGTTCTGGTCCTTACAGCCCCTCCATCCCCCGCTCTGAGCACATACCCCCCCCCCCCCCCCAGACACTTGGTATATTCCATCACCACACGCCATGCTTTAGACTCCATCAGTCAATATTCACATGTAATATCCACCACTCGGGTGCGATTGAACATACTGGGAATGCTTTTAAACTTCAATTCCTCACATGAGTGAATCACAGCCGTGTGAAGTTCCTGCTGCTTCACAATAAAAGCCGCCGAGCCGGCGGGATGCTTTTATTGTGAAGTTATAGAAAGTGATGCAACGTGTTGGCGAGCGTGGATCATTAACTGACCTGAGAACAGACTCTGATTGGTTCACTGGGTGAAAGGTGGTGATGATGTCACTCTGTTTGTTTTGGTTTGTTTGTCACATTCAAGATAAATATATATAAATATAACAATGATACATTTCATTTCAATGATCAGCTATAATGTCACAATCGAATTCATTAATCTAACTCATTTATTCATTATTCTCAAGATAATTATTTTTAATTCCTGATTCATATAACAATTAATTTACTACAAATAAATATTAAAAACTTGTGTAATTCATATTTTGATATTTTATTCAATCATTGTCACTTAAAAACAAACAAATGTTGCAAAATAATTTGCATTTCTGATTTAATAATAATATTAATGATGAGAAAAATACTGGAACTCAAATAATAGATTATTTCCGTGACACAGATGAATTTAATCGTATTTTACTGAAGTATTTGACTTAAATGTGTCGTGATTTCTTCACCGCAGTAACGCTGGAGATAATGAAATGTATTTCTGCCTCAGTGTGATGAAATATTATCAATGATTTACAGAATGTTTTATCTCGTGATCTCAAAGTAAACATCAACATAAAACAACCAAATAATATCGTCACATGAATATATCACGTTTTTCTTAATGATGAATTTAATAACAAACAACAATAATATTTAAAAGCACAATGATAAAATACAAATTACCTTTATATCATTCAAGCATTTGTATTATAAGATAAACTCAGATTTCTTATTTGTTTCATAGTAATAATAAACATCAAATAAAAATACTTTATTTGATTGTAATACCAATTAATAAATCCAATATAAGTGAAGTTTTACATGATTTCTCTGTATTTCTGCGCTCTACGCACTTTCTATTACACCGAGGGGGAGGGTCGAGGGGGCGGGGCTCTCCAGTATAAACACATCTCTCCCTCGCGCTCCGCGTCACTTCTTCTTCTCTGCTCCCAGAGAACGGGACTGTCTCCACGCGCTTTCTTCTTCTTCTTCTCTTGGTATTTAAACGCCACCATGTGTCACCGGCCGTCTCTCTCTGCGTCATCAGCGACCCGTTCATGGTAAAGTTCTTTCCTCGGTGCCGCGGCGGGGGCGCGCGGCAGCAGCGCGACCTGCTGCGGCAGGTGAAGCCGCGGCGGAGGCGGCGGCGGCGGCACGCGACCGATGGAGAGAAGGAGGAAGAGGAGGGAGGAGGAAGAGGAGGGAGGACGAGAACCACAGCGAGATTCAGGTGGGAGAGGAAGAAGAAGAGAGAATGTAGAGCTCGAGAGACAGACACGTGAGGGTTTACTGGTTAAGGATTAGTGGGGGAGGGGGGGGGGGCATCTATTTCAGCCTTAGCCTGTGTTGGCCTTCTTCAGTTGATCTGTGCTAACCTGCTAACCTAGTTTACTACAGACACTGAAGGCAGTTTATGTTTGTGCTCTACACAATATATATATATATATATATATATATATATTATAGTATTTAAAACATCTGTAGAAATCAAACTGACTTTCTTTACTGTGGAATGAAAGTTTAAATGTGTTTTCATATATTTAATGTTCATTCCATTAATTCAGAATGTCATTATATATATTTAAACTTTAATAATGCCACATATTCACAACTTTATTCCACATATTCCCACTCTCATTCACATTATATATAAATATGGATCAGCAGGAAAGAGGCTAACGCAAGCTAAACTAGGCTAACGCAAGCTAAACTAGGCTATCGCAAGCTAAACTAGGCTATCGCGAGTGTTTGTGAAATATATGATAGAAAATATGAATATGTATGAAAGTTAAATGTGTGTTTGTAAACACACATTTAATGAAACTATTTCAGGAGCAGAAACTGGAAAAATTAAACTACGAAAACTGCTCTGATTTAAATATTTAGTGTGTTAGCGTCACTGTTAGCGTTATTGTTAGCATCGCTACTAGCTTTGTAGCTTAGCATAGGTGTGCTGCTCTAGCTTCCGCTCCTCCTCCTCCTCACCCCTAACCCTCCACACACACACTCATATACACACACTCATACTCACACTCATACTCACTCACACACACACACACTCATATATATATATATACACACACACACTCATACACACAAACAGAAGCCCCGCCCCTTTCACGCCTGTCCACGCCCACCTGTTTTTACGTCCTCTCTCTTCATATTCATTTTGTCGTTACTTCCTCATCCTTCTGTTTCCTGAATTAAACCGCTACATCTCATTAAATCTCATTGAATCTCATTGAATCTCATCACACTCAGGCTCCAGGTGCCTCGTTTGTCTCTCCGGCGCCGTCTGAGCGTGCTCAGTGGTGGCGCGTGTCGACCAATCCCGTGGCGCCGTCGGCCAATCGCCTTCCTCTGCTACGCCCTGTCGGTCAGCGCTCTGCGGCCGTTGGCTAAGCGGGTAAGAGCGGCGGCCTGCTGGCTTCTGATTGGACGAAGGGAAAAGGGGAAGGACAGAAACTACCATATTCGTTTCTTCTTTTCCCTTTTTTATTTGGTTAGTTGTTGAATTTTGTCTCCTCGTCTCCTCCTTCCTCCTTTGCTCTTCATATTGTTTTACGTCTTTACATTTGTCTCTTTAAAGCATCGATAAGTAAAGTTTCTCTGTTAATATTTAGTCAAAGAGGTTCTAGCCAAAGTTACTGCAATCAAAAATAATTTAGATAAAAAATAGAACTTTATATTCTCTGCCAATGTATTCAAGAAATGTGACGGTTAAAACTATAAACCTGCACAAAAATGACAATTATCAACATAAACCACCGTATTCTCAACATTACGAACAAAAAGTATCATCAGCAAACTTAATAGTTCAGTGAATAAACAATGACCTCGTTATGTTTCCCTTTTCAATATAACTCTTTTGAGGACGGGTCATCTTTTTATTTATAGTAATTTAATTATTTAATTCCCAGTGAAGTTTAGTTCTCTACCTGTTCAGGTACTCTGTTCTCTACCTGTTCAGGTACTCTGTTCACTACCTGTTCAGGTACTCTGTTCACTACCTGTTCAGGTACTCTGTTCTCTACCTGTTCAGGTACTCTGTTCAGGTACTCTGTTCTCTACCTGTTCAGGTACTCTGTTCAGGTACTCTGTTCTCTACCTGTTCAGGTACTCTGTTCACTACCTGTTCAGGTACTCTGTTCAGGTACTCTGTTCTCTACCTGTTCAGGTACTCTGTTCAGGTACTCTGTTCACTACCTGTTCAGGTACTCTGTTCTCTACCTGTTCAGGTACTCTGTTCTCTACCTGCTCAGGTACTCTGTTCTCTACCTGTTCAGGTACTCTGCTCTCTACCTGTTCAGGTACTCTGCTCAGGTACTCTGTTCACTACCTGTTCAGGTACTCTGTTCACTACCTGTTCAGGTACTCTGTTCTCTACCTGTTCAGGTACTCTGTTCTCTACTTGTTCAGGTACTCTGTTCACTACCTGTTCAGGTACTCTGTTCACTACCTGTTCAGGTACTCTGTTCACTACCTGTTCAGGTACTCTGTACTCTACCTGTTCAGGTACTCTGTTCACTACCTGTTCAGGTACTCTGTTCACTACCTGTTCAGGTACTCTGTTCACTACCTGTTCAGGTACTCTGAACTCCACCTGTTCAGGTACTCTGTTCACTACCTGTTCAGGTACTCTGTTCTCTACCTGCTCAGGTACTCTGTTCACTACCTGCTCAGGTACTCTGTTCACTACCTGCTCAGGTACTCTGTTCACTACCTGTTCAGGTACTCTGTTCACTACCTGTTCAGGTACTCTGTTCTCTACCTGTTCAGGTACTCTGTTCAGGTACTCTGTTCTCTACCTGTTCAGGTACTCTGTTCACTACCTGTTCAGGTACTCTGTTCTCTACCTGCTCAGGTACTCTGTTCACTACCTGTTCAGGTACTCTGTTCTCTACCTGTTCAGGTACTCTGTTCACTACCTGTTCAGGTACTCTGTTCTCTACCTGTTCAGGTACTCTGTTCTCTACCTGTTCAGGTACTCTGTTCACTACCTGTTCAGGTACTCTGTTCACTACCTGTTCAGGTACTCTGTTCAGGTACTCTGTTCACTACCTGTTCAGGTACTCTGTTCACTACCTGTTCAGGTACTCTGTTCTCTACCTGCTCAGGTACTCTGTTCTCTACCTGTTCAGGTACTCTGCTCTCTACCTGTTCAGGTACTCTGCTCAGGTACTCTGTTCTCTACCTGTTCAGGTACTCTGTTCACTACCTGTTCAGGTACTCTGAACTCTACCTGTTCAGGTACTCTGTTCACTACCTGTTCAGGTACTCTGTTCTCTACCTGCTCAGGTACTCTGTTCACTACCTGCTCAGGTACTCTGTTCACTACCTGCTCAGGTACTCTGTTCACTACCTGCTCAGGTACTCTGTTCTCTACCTGTTCAGGTACTCTGTTCACTACCTGTTCAGGTACTCTGTTCTCTACCTGTTCAGGTACTCTGTTCTCTACCTGTTCAGGTACTCTGTTCTCTACCTGTTCAGGTACTCTGTTCACTACCTGCTCAGGTACTCTGTTCACTACCTGTTCAGGTACTCTGTTCACTACCTGTTCAGGTACTCTGTTCTCTACCTGCTCAGGTACTCTGTTCACTACCTGTTCAGGTACTCTGTTCACTACCTGCTCAGGTACTCTGTTCTCTACCTGTTCAGGTACTCTGTTCTCTACCTGTTCAGGTACTCTGTTCAAGTACTCTGTTCTCTACCTGTTCAGGTACTCTGTTCACTACCTGTTCAGGTACTCTGTTCTCTACCTGTTCAGGTACTCTGTTCAGGTACTCTGCTCAGGTACTCTGTTCAGGTACTCTGCTCAGGTACTCTGTTCACTACCTGTTCAGGTACTCTGTTCTCTACTTGTTCAGGTACTCTGTTCACTACCTGTTCAGGTACTCTGTTCTCTACTTGTTCAGGTACTCTGTTCTCTACTTGTTCAGGTACTCTGTTCACTACCTGTTCAGGTACTCTGTTCACTACCTGTTCAGGTACTCTGTTCACTACCTGTTCAGGTACTCTGTTCACTACCTGTTCAGGTACTCTGTTCTCTACCTGTTCAGGTACTCTGTTCTCTACCTGCTCAGGTACTCTGCTCTCTACCTGTTCAGGTACTCTGCTCAGGTACTCTGTTCAGGTACTCTGCTCAGGTACTCTGTTCACTACCTGTTCAGGTACTCTGTTCTCTACTTGTTCAGGTACTCTGTTCACTACCTGTTCAGGTACTCTGTTCTCTACTTGTTCAGGTACTCTGTTCACTACCTGTTCAGGTACTCTGTTCTCTACTTGTTCAGGTACTCTGTTCACTACCTGTTCAGGTACTCTGTTCTCTACTTGTTCAGGTACTCTGTTCTCTACTTGTTCAGGTACTCTGTTCACTACCTGTTCAGGTACTCTGTTCACTACCTGTTCAGGTACTCTGTTCACTACCTGTTCAGGTACTCTGTTCTCTACCTGTTCAGGTACTCTGTTCTCTACCTGCTCAGGTACTCTGCTCTCTACCTGTTCAGGTACTCTGCTCAGGTACTCTGTTCAGGTACTCTGCTCAGGTACTCTGTTCACTACCTGTTCAGGTACTCTGTTCTCTACTTGTTCAGGTACTCTGTTCACTACCTGTTCAGGTACTCTGTTCTCTACTTGTTCAGGTACTCTGTTCACTACCTGTTCAGGTACTCTGTTCTCTACTTGTTCAGGTACTCTGTTCACTACCTGTTCAGGTACTCTGTTCTCTACTTGTTCAGGTACTCTGTTCTCTACTTGTTCAGGTACTCTGTTCACTACCTGTTCAGGTACTCTGTACTCTACCTGTTCAGGTACTCTGTTCACTACCTGTTCAGGTACTCTGTTCTCTACCTGCTCAGGTACTCTGCTGTAGAAGGTGTACCTCCTCTCTTCCTCCACCAGTTCGATTCCTTGAACATATTCGTGTAATATCACAATAATATAATTCTTCCTTAAAACCAGAAGATAATGTTTCACCTGTAGTTTCCCGGCCGGTCCTCTAGGTGGCGCTGTACCGCTCCTTCCCGACCCGCCTCCTCTCTCGGGCCTGGGGCCGTCTGAACGGGGTGGAGCTCCCCACCTGGCTCAGGAAGCCGGTCTACTCCCTCTACATCTGGACCTTTGGAGTCAACATGCAGGTGAGGAAACGAGAGGAGAGGAGAGGAAACGAGAGGAGAGGAGAGGAAACGAGAGGAAACGAGAGGAGAGGAAACGAGAGGAGAGGAAACGAGAGGAGAGGAAACGAGAGGAGAGGAAACGAGCAGGAGAGGAAACGGATCTTCATCTTGATGAAGTTGGGGAAATATGTTTGATCTTGTCTGTATTTGGTCACGTCTCTCTCGTCCAATAGGAAGCAGCCGTAGAGGATTTACATCACTACAGAAATCTGGGAGAATTCTTCAGAAGACGTCTCAAACCTGCAGTCAGACCTCTCTGTCCCAGCTCCTGCCTGGTACTGCTCCTCCTCCTCCTCCTCCTTTACCTTCATGTTTCTCATTTATTTGTGTTTCATCTCCTGCGTCTCCTCTCATTTGTTCTCGTCTCTCCTCAGATCTCTCCTGCTGACGGGAGGATCCTCCACTTCGGTCAGGTGAAGAACTCCGAGGTGGAGCAGGTGAAGGGGGTCACCTACAGTCTGGAGAGCTTCCTGGGTCCTCAGAAGAGGCGGAGCAACGGTGAGCTGCATCGAGGTGCGTAGTCACCTGCTCAAGCATTTAGACTTGGTCTTGAGATGGGACTTGTTGGTCTTGTCAGGTCTGGAGGACTTGTTGGGTCCACATCCTGTTAAAGGTTCCTGTCTCTCTTTAGACCCCGCCTCCTCCTTCAGAGACCTCCTCCTGTCCTCCCCTGATAACGACCTGTTCCACGTGGTGGTCTACCTGGCTCCAGGTGACTATCACTGTTTCCATTCGCCGACAGACTGGAAGGTGGAGCTACGACGTCACTTTCCAGGTGAGACGATGTTGCCCTCTCTCTCTCTCTCTCTCTCTCTCTCTCTCTCTCTCTCTCTCTCTCTCTCTCTCTCTCTCTCTCTCTCTCTCTCTCTCTCTCTCTGTCTCTGTCTCTGTCTCTGTCTCTCACCCGTCTCTGTCTCTCTGTCTCTCTCTCTCTGTCTCTCTCTGTCTCTGTCTCTCACCCGTCTCGCTCTCTCTCTCTCTCACCCGTCTCTCTCACCCGTCTCTGTCTCTCACCCGTCTCCCCCTCTCCCCCCTCGTTAGGCTCGTTACTCTCCGTTAACCCGGGTGTGGCTCGTTTGGTTAAAGAGCTCTTTTGCCTTAACGAGCGAGTTGCTCTCACCGGCCAATGGCAGCACGGCTTCTTCTCGTTAACGGCGGTCGGAGCCACAAACGTCGGCTCCATCAGAGTTTACTTCGACCAGGTGAGCAGCACTTTACTTTCTACTCTTTATGCTGACTTTGTTAATACGAGTATTTATATATTTATTGTCATACATAAGTATATTCATATTTTAACTTCATGTATTGGTCCTCAGGAGCTGCAGACCAACGCTCCTCGCTACAGTAAAGGCTCCTTCCACGACCGAAGCTACGTGGACGACGGTGTGTTGAAGGTGGCGGCTGAAGGGGGCGTGGTCTCTGTGGCGGAAGGGGGCGTGGTCGTACAGGAGGGCGTGGTCTTACAGAAGGGCGCGGCCGTGGGGGGAGTTCAACCTCGGCTCCACCATCGTTCTGCTGTTCGAGGCTCCGAAAGACTTCAGCTTCAACCTGCAGCCGGGCCAGCGAATCCGAGTGGGGGAGGGGCTCGGCAGCGTCTGATTGGCCGAGCTGCGTACTCAGGAGGGGGAGGAGCCTGATGATAAGGAAGTGCTGGTCGTCTGATGAAAGACGGACATCAAGAGTTTGTGGCATTGTGGGAATTTTTTCCCAGTAACAAAAAACCTGTAAAGGACATAAAGAGGACTCCGACTCCCAGCATGCCTTGTGCCTCATCGGGGGGTTGAATGCCAAACCTCTGTCTTTTTTTTTCTTTCTGTTGTCTCTCTGTGTCGCTCTTCCAGGAACTGAACCAACAAACAAATATTCCTTTCAAGTCACAAACACGAAGAAATATGAAAACTTAAACATTCACATCACATCGTCAAACATTCTGTCAAAGTGAAATCAGAAGTTCCTCCGTCCACTGACTCAGTTTGAATGTCTGAAGCTTTATTGATTTTTTATTTTTAACCAATCGGAGCCTTCGCAGCTATTAGCATCAGCTAGCTCACCAACAGGATGCCTGTGATTGGACCAAAATAAACCATTAAATAATGAATTCATTCTGATGACTGAATGCTAACTGTTATCATTAGTTAAGCTTCTATACTTTTTGTAACATATGTAATTATGAATAAATATTTCTTCTCAGCAGCTTTGTCTTTATTCCACTTAGAATATAATGTATATTATGTTATATAGTAGTATAAGTACATATTTTATAGAAGTTCCTCTTTGTTTGTCCGTTATCTTCTTGTTTCTAAATTAATTATGAACCTCAGTAACATGTTACATGTTTATTTAAATAAATAGTTTTCATAACACCACTCGGAAGAACCAACAAGGGACAATTAAAGTCAGCACACTCATTGGTCAGTCTTAGCCCCGCCCCTGGCAGCAGAACAAGCAGCACAGCCAATAGGACGGCGGCGGGCAGCAGTTTCCGTAGCGCTGGAATCGCGGCTCAGCCAGACCTCCGTGTGACCAGCCGTCGTCTGCGACCTCCTTCCCCAGCCACAGCTTCCCGTCCCGGGCCGCGTCCGCGGCCGCCGGCCCCCCCCTACGGCCGGAGCTCCAGGAGGACAGAGAGCAGGAGGAGGTGCAGGTCTGCTGGGCCTTCACTCCCAGGAAGGAGGCCAAGTCCAGGTCCAGACCAGCTGCTCCTCCTCTGGGCCGAGGAGTGTTCTGTCGACACTGAGGACACGGGATCCACACCTGGAGGAGGGGGGGGGTTACATGTCACATCCCAAAGGATCATGGGAGTTCTTTCCGTCTTCAAAATGTCTGAAGTTTTAATTTACACTGAATGATAAAACATCTATAACTCTGCCAGCAGAGAAGGCCTTGAAGGCCCTGACGGCCGCCACCGATTGAACGTCAGCTGACACCTGAACTGTCTACAGATCTCAGGTGAGTGTGGCTGACGTCACCGATGATGTCACCTGTTCGTTGATGACGGTGTCGAGCCTCTTCAGACACGCCTGACAGAAGGCGTGGCCGCAGTGCAGTCGACGCGGCAACCGCGCGGCCAGGTCGTAGCTGCCGAAGCACACGATGCACACGAGGTCCTGCCTCCTCAGTGACATCATCGTCTCCACGGTAACGGAGGAAGGAGGAGGCGGGCGGGGGAGGGGCTGACAGGTCACTTCCTCTTCCTCCTCTTCCTCCTCTTCTTCTTTTCTGTCGTCAGACATTTTGTTCTAATAGACGAGAAGAAAAGTTTAATTTCATGATTCAACAGAAGAATATATTTTAATAAAATTGAATTTGATACAATATAATTTAATATAACATAACATAATATACTATAATTTAATACAATATAATTTATAACATAATATACTATAATTTAATACAATATAGTTTAATACAATACAATATAATGTATACGTTGAGTGGCTCTATTTTAACCTGCCTGGATTACCTTGGTAACTCGTGATGCTTGCGTTAGCATTAGCTGTCGCTACGATCCAAACAAAATAATGAAAGTTAAATGTTCATGTATTTCCCCCAGGAGACATGAGACAGTATTAGTTTAGATAGTATAAAATATCATCTGATTAAAGTACGCGAACATTTTACTTTTATTGTTTTGCTTGTATTGTAGCATTAGCTAACGTTGGCTAACGCTAAGGTTAGCTTTGTTTGTTTGCTGGGTGATATTTTTCAGCTGGAATTAGTTTGTCTGTTGTATAAAATCATTGTTTTGGTTTCAGTCAAAGTTTGAGGTGAAGAGCATCCATCTTACAATCGATCACAAAGAGCTAATGCTAACGTTAGCTAGCGTTAGCCTGCTGTCTTACTTCTGATCGTCATTTAGTTTACTGATGTCGGACTAATGCAGGCTAATCATGTCTCCTCTCACAAAAACGCCGTGTTTCTATTCACGTATTTTATTTTGAAGTGATTAAAATCACCTGACAACTGATTGAAAACAAGATTGTTGATTATATAACAACGTTAGCTCGTTAGCTAGCTACTTACCAACTCAACTGCGCTAACGTCAAATAGACGTTAGCGCAGTTCCTTCAACATCGTGGATTTGACATTAAATACAGTTTCTTAACCCGTTTGTGTATTTATATATTCATTCATTCATTTAAATTTGAATTTGAATTAATTTAATTAATAATAATTTATTTGTATCTTATTTTTATTAAATATTAATTCTTAGAGACTTAGAGAAACAAAATAAAAGATTTAAAATGTTTAATGGAAACATAATTAATAAAGTAACTTTCATAGCTCAGCTATTAAGTAATGTGATTACTTTTCAGATGATGAGACGACAGACAGATATTAGGTGGTGACACCTGCTGCGCTGTGATTGGACAATATATTTTAAAGGTAAACAGGAACTTACTTGTTATTTCTTCCTTTTCCTTCACATTGTTGTTGTTTACTCTTTTTCTCCTGTCGTCTGGTCTCGTTTCATTTCTTCTTCTCTGTCTTTTATTCCTGTTTCCTCTTCTTTCCTTTATTTTTGTTTATTTTCTTTTCGTCCGTCACTCTTTCATTTCCTCCTGTTTTTCTTCTCTTTTGTCGTTGACAGTTTTTCTTTCTTCTTCTTTGTTGTTTCTTCTCACCTCTTCCTTTCCTCTGATATTCTCTTCTTTTCTTTCATCTTTCTTCTTCTTCTCTCTTCTTTTCTTCTTCTCTGTTTGTTCGTGGTCGTCCTTCTTTCTGCCTGAGAGAGAGAGCGAGAGAGAGAGAGAGAGAGAGACAGAGAGAGAGAGAGACAGAGAGAGAGAGAGAGAGAGAGAGAGACAGAGAGAGAGAGAGACAGACAGAGAGAGAGAGAGAGAGAGAGAGAGAGAGAGAGAGAGACAGAGAGAGAGAGCGACAGAGAGAGAGAGAGAGCGAGAGAGAGAGAGAGAGAGAGAGACAGAGAGAGAGAGAGAGGAGAGAGAGAGAGAGAGAGAGAGAGAGAGAGAGAGAGAGAGAGAGACAGAGAGAGAGAGAGAGCGAGAGAGAGAGAGAGAGAGAGAGACAGAGAGAAGAGAGCGACAGAGAGAGAGAGAGAGACAGAGAGAGAGAGAGAGAGAGAGAGAGAGAGAGACAGAGAGAGAGAGCGACAGAGAGAGAGAGAGAGACAGAGAGAGAGAGAGAGAGAGGAGGAGAGAGAGACAGAGAGAGAGAGCGACAGAGAGAGAGAGAGAGACAGAGAGAGAGAGAGAGAGAGAGAGAGAGAGAGAGAGATCATCAATAATTCAGCCTCGCTCGGCCGACACTGAATGTCACTTATTATTTATATATTGTGAGTAAAGATAACTTTTGTTTGTGTTATTACATAAAACATACAATGTGTCATTAATAATGTGCATTCTTATCTTTAAAATATCAATTTAAAAGAACAAAAACACTTATAACTATTTACTAAACACACATTTAGATACACAAAAACAACAATACAACAAATATTAAATATTTCCTGTAAAATCTAGAAATGAAATAGATAATATAATCTAAACTATAAATCATAAAATCTGTTTTAACACCAACATAGAAACATGAATAAATAAAACATGAACTATAAATCCAGAACTTATCAATATTATTATCAAACATTTAATACATTGTATTATATTCAACACAATCACATTATAATGTCATTGAAAGTTTAAATGATCAATAATCTGACCTGTAACCTGATCAGCCAATAGAAAGTGGAGCTGCTCTGTTTCTATTGGCCGCTGGTGTCAGCCTATCAGGTTACAGCTCAGGGTGAGGACTGAAGTCGCCTAGCAACAGAGAGAGGAACTACTTCAGCAGAAAATGAATAAAGTTCATGAAGACAATTAGTCCAGTTGAATGGGGGGGGGATTACGTTTATTGTGAGATACAAGAACGTTTGTTTTTATTATTAATATTAATAAAATGGGTTTCACTTTGATTTGGCCAGAAACCTGAAATCATTGTCAGCTGAATTCATTTTATGCAAATGAGTGTTTCGTCGGATGGTGACGAGATGACCCGCCCTACTCTGCCTCTGATTGGCTGAACCATGATCACCTTCACCAATCAGAGGAACACAGAGGAACACCGGCATGCTTATTCTCATTTCAATATAAATATTCAGATAAAACTAATGCACAAATAATACGTGAAACACTGAACATTCATCGTCTTTATTTCATCGACACGTTTTACAGTAAATCAACGTTTAATATTTATGATGTGATTCTTCATTTATACTTTAAACACTCCTTCATACTAAAACGTTCAAAATCATCGTTGTGAAAAAATATAAATACTGTCTGAAAATCGAAATCATGAATAAAATATAAAATATAAAACACCACAAGTTTTCCGTAAGAATACGTTCGTTTGATCATTCGATTCATATTTATTATGACACTAAACGTTATGATTCATAAACCTTATATACAGAAACACTTCATCTTACAATCTGTTGATTATTCATCCGATTCATTTACAACAAATCAATAATTAATATTTACTCTTAACGTCATGGCAACAGCAGAGAAACACACCCGGCTTCTAATTCATTAATATTCATAAATAATGTTTATGTTCGTCCAATGAATAATAATAATAATAATAATGATGATGATGACATTATTATAATAAAAAGGTTATTCCATCTTTATTTTAAATTGTTCTCGTTTTGATTTATCTTGAAAAAATATGGAGTTTCGTGATCATCATTATTATTGTGATAACTAAGTATTCAATGTAAACTCGTCTTTCTGCTGCTCTTCTGGCGCCTGCATGTTTGTCTGAATGTTGATGAAGCTCTTTAACCTTTATGTCGTAAGTCAAACAGGAAGTTTAAACATTTTGTAGTTTTTTTAATTTGGAGGAAACAACTTCCTTTCTTTCTCTTCGGGTGCTTTTCATTTTGCTCATTTTTGATTCGGCCAACCAAATTAAATGCACCACGAGGAGACGAGGAGACGAGGAGCTCAGGGCGAGGAAGCACAGGTGTATCCTTCACTGAAGTCAGGTATAAATGCGCCACATGTTTACAAGTCCAAAGGAAACAAGGATTTCTGCAGCTTTGTCTCCTTCGTCCTCGCCTCCCTTCCTTCCTCTTCCCTCACATCCTTGCCGGGAGGAGGTAGGACGCGAGAAAGAGACGCGAGGAGACACGTTAGGACAATGAAAAGCACCGTTTCTTCTTTCGTGAACGAAGCCAATCACAATCCGCCTCCTGCTGTGACGTCACTTCCTCCTCCTGCAGCGGTAGCAGCAGACGGGGCCCCTCCCCCCCTCCTCCTCGCCCGCGTCCTTCACCACGTAGGGCGGGGGGGAGGAGCCGTACGGGTCGGCGCTGCTCAGAGCCCCCGGATTGGCTATCACCGTGCTGAGGTCATCGGAGAGGCGGAGCTTAGCCCGGGGGATGGTCACCTGACCGTAGGGGTTGTCCGGGGAGACGTTGATGTTTGATGACATGGCGATGCGTCACGGGAGGGGGCGGGGCTAAAGAGGATCAATCAACCAATCAGGAGGTCGTCCGATCAGGAAGGGCGAGAGAACTCTAAGAGGAGAGAGAATGATTCACTGTGATACTCGCGTGACATTACAGGCGTTCAGCAGATCCATACACTGCGCAGCGACGGGAGCAGGTTTGCGGTTCAGTGCCTTGCTCAAGGACGCAGATCAAACCGCCGAGGCCCTGCTCCCTGAGCCACAGTTGCCACACAGTGTAATGTACATTATGAGAATAAGAACAGTTCATTTCACTTCATTTCAACTTTACTTTATGACACTTTTTTAGATGTATTTACTTTATTTCACTTTCATGACTTTAATGATACAACTGTACACACTTTCTGAGAACTTTCTTCTTCTTCGTACTTTAAAGTTGATCTCTGAGTTATTTTTCCTTCTGCTGCATTATAATCACCTCAGTGAGACTTTTATTGTGAAAATCTTGTTGCTAATCTCAAAGTAGCTAACAAGCTAACACGCTACAGGACTGTTTGTGAACCGACGTGACGACACAAACAGAGACAGACAGACCCGGTAAAACCCGGTAAAACACCGGGTATTTACATCACTTTGTATCCGTTTACATGACGTCACCATGAAGGCAGAGTGTCCCCATCAACGGTCAGCTGGCTGATCAGTGATCAGTGATCAATGTAGCTGTACATGTCATAACACCACGACATGACTGAGGTACTGAAGACAACTTGTGAGGTTCACTGCACGTGACTCACCTGTTCACGATGCGCAGCTTCTTCTTCTTCAATCGGCCTTTAAAGGAAAACACAAACTTCTTCTTCGGCTGTTTTTATCCCGTTTTTTTCTTCTTCTTCCTTTTGTATCCTGTTTCTTCTTCTTCTTCTCTTCTACTGAGGTTATGAACTACAGAAACAAACAGAAGATAAATCGGATTCTCTCTCTCTCTCCTCTTTACTGTAAGTGAAGCTCACTCGACCGCCTCGCCCTGAACCTGTTCTACCTGTTGACCCTCCCTCCCTCCCTCTCCCTCTCTCTCTCTGTCTCTCTCTCTGTCTCTCTCTCTCTCTCTCTCTCTGTCTCTCTCTCTGTCTCTCTCTCTCTCTCTCTCTCTGTCTCTCTGTCTCTCTGTCTCTCTCTCTGTCTCTCTGTCTCTCTCTCTGTCTCTCTGTCTCTCTCTCTCTCTGTCTCTCTCTCTCTCTCTCTCTCTCTCTCTCTGTCTCTCTGTCTCTCCCTCTCTCCCTCTCAGTCTCTCTCTCTCTCTCTCTCTCTGTCTCTCTGTCTCTCTGTCTCTCCCTCTCTCTCTCTCTCTCTCTCTCTCTCTCTCTCTCTCTCTCTCTCTCTCTCTCCCTCTCTCTCTCTCTCTCTCTCTCTCTCTCTTTGAAGAGTTTGGTGAGAAGTGTGTCATGAACCAGTTCGACAGAAACTCTGGTTCCATTCGTCTGGCGTCAAGCCCCGCCCACTCTCTGCTCCTATTGGCTGGATAGAAGCTGTCAAAACTTTTCGGCAGGCGATTGGATGAACCATCTGTCAATCAAACTCTAAATAAAGCCCGTCATGAGACGTTTATTCGAGACGCCGTGTACGTCTCTGGTCAATCTGTCGACCTGTCAATCAGCGTGTAGCCCCGCCCTAAAGCATCCCCTGCTTTATGGTCTGTGTGACTCTAAATGGACCATCATGTACTAAATGAACATCATGCTGTATTGAAGAAGACTTGAAACTAGAGATTGAGACATAAACTCATGTTTACAATGTTTACTGAGGGAATAAATCAAGAGAGAAGTAGAGTCATTTTCTATAGACTTCTATACAACCAGAGGAGTCGCCCCCTGGTGGCCACTAGAGAGAATGCAGCTTTAACACGTGAAGCTCTGACTTCACTCGAGCGGAGGTAGAAACCTACGTCAGGTCACATGGGGAAATTATCATTTTGATGCTAAAACATCACTACTTCGACAAAAAAATATAAATATACACATATATATGAAATGCACAACATTAAATACATACACCCTAATGGAAAGCTACAGAATGATATAAAAAAAGTAAATAAATAAATAATGCACTTACCCTTTAATATTCTTTAATGGTCTCTAAATGTTAAATATGTTGTTGTTTAATAAAATTGTATAATGAAATACATAAGAAACACCAATGGGTAATAATGCACTTTAATGGTCTTTTAATTTTTAATGTTAATATGTTGTTTAATAAAATAAATTCCTCCTCCTGCACCCCCTTTTTCCCATTTTCCGTTTCCGTTTCCGCCGGAAGCCCCTCCCTGTTAGCCACCTTTAGCTTTTAGCTGTATAACCGGGACGACCGGGAGGAATAACCGGGGAAAACAGCGGAGAAAAACACGAAGAAGAGGAGGGAATGAGCCCGGAGGAGGACGGACGAGGACCGCGGTGACCCAGACAGAGAGTCCGCCTCACGGGGAGTTTACTGCGACTGAAAGCGTAGAAGAAGAAGAAGAAGAAGAAGAAGAAGGAGGAGAAGAAGAAGAAAAACACAGAAGCTCCTTCCCGACTCTTCCCACCGCTCCTCCTCCGTCTTTCTCTTTATTTACCGGAGGAACGAGCTCACAAAACGGACAGAAGTGTGTCCGTTTGTTTACTTGTTTGTTATCCGTTTGTTTACTTGTTTTTAATAAAAGTTAAACAGCCGTTAGTCTGCTTTAGCTTCAGTGTTCCTCACAGACAACTTCAGAGCTGCCGCCGATCCTTGTTAGCATGCTAGCTTCATTTCCCATTTGTTTCTATGAGAAGCTAGCGGCTAGTGTTAGCCTAGCTTCACTTTTACACCAGAGCTGATGGAATTTTTATAGATTTGGAGACGTTGACGGGATTTAAACCCGTTTGAAAATAACGATTTTAAAGCTTTTGGTGTCATTTCGGGTTAAAGAAGGTTCGCGAGCAGTCGGGGAGGAAGTGTGAGAAGTTTAGATACGTTTATAAAGTGTTTCTGCATTAAAGATGAAGGTTGTTTTGATAGTGACAGGAGTTTGGAGACTTCATGGTGACAGACTTTCTCCTTTGAATGTAGAAACAAGCAAACATGCAGGATATCTGAAGGTTTCAAATAATATAAGACGTGATTTTGTGTAAGAATGAAGTTTATTTTTATACTTCATTCTTTTATTTTGGATTTAAAGGGTTTAAGAAATCA
This sequence comes from Lycodopsis pacificus, assembly GCA_028022725.1. Taxonomy (NCBI): domain Eukaryota; kingdom Metazoa; phylum Chordata; class Actinopteri; order Perciformes; family Zoarcidae; genus Lycodopsis; species Lycodopsis pacificus. Next base: position 887,717 of record CM051707.1, on the reverse strand, counting down.
GTTTCAAAGTTTTTGAGATTTTTGGGGAGACCAATTTGTGAAATATGTTTTTAGAAAGGATGTTCAAGCAGTATTCTGAGCCTTTGCTGTGGTAAAAGTACACTAAATATGAACCTGTATTACAAGTAAATAAAATGCATAATGTTTCTTTAATGGAACTCTAAAGTATTATCAGCTACATCTACGGATATATTAATCATATCCACTCGTCTGTCTTTTGCTCTAATAATCTTGATTATTACTTCTCTCCACAGACGACCATGCGATCATTCCCCGCTCGCCCTCTCCGTTAGAGTGAGTGAGAGAGAGAGAGTGTGTGTGTGTGTGTGTGTGTGTGTGTGTGTGTGTGTGTGTGTGTGTGTGTGTGTGTGTGTGTGTGTGTGTGTGTGTGTGTGTGTGTGTGTGTGTGTGTGTGTGTGTGTGAGAGAGAGAGAGAGATCCAGGATGGGGTTCGGTCGGGATCTGAGGAATTCCCACGAGGGATTATTGAAGCTGCAGGACTGGGAGTTAAAGGTACACGGTTTGGTTTTTATTCTCTACCTGTTCAGGTACTCTGTTCACTACCTGTTCAGGTACTCTGTTCACTACCTGTTCAGGTACTCTGTTCACTACCTGTTCAGGTACTCTGTTCACTACCTGTTCAGGTACTCTGTGATGACAATGACCTTAGTTACATGTACCTGTAAGGGTGGCTGCAGTATGTACCAAAGTACGAGGACAAAGTATTTAATCGTGTACTTGTATGTCGCCCTCTAGCTGCTGGAGACGGTGAAGCGGTTCATGACTCTACGAGTGAAGAGCGATAAAGAATACGCCGCGCTGCTGCTCAGCATGACTCAGCAAACAGAAAAACAGGAAGCTGCTGATTACGTCAGCACTGTGAGCAAGGTGAGAGGACTCACCTGTCCCCAAGTCTCTCTGTCAGTCCTGGTCCCTCTGTCTCTCTCTCTCTCTCTCAGTCCTGGTCTCAGTCTCTCTCTCTCTCTCAGTCCTGGTCCCTCTGTCTCTCTCTCTCTCTCTCAGTCCTGGTCTCTGTCTCTCTCTCTCTCTCAGTCCTGGTCCCTCTGTCTCTCTCTCTCTCTCAGTCCTGGTCCCTCTGTCTCTCTCTCTCAGTCCTGGTCCCTCTGTCTCTCTCTCTCTCTCAGTCCTGGTCCCTCTGTCTCTCTCTCTCTCTCTCAGTCCTGGTCCCTCTGTCTCTCTCTCTCTCTCAGTCCTGGTCCCTCTGTCTCTCTCTCTCTCTCTCAGTCCTGGTCCCTCTGTCTCTCTCTCTCTCTCTCAGTCCTGGTCCCTCTGTCTCTCTCTCTCTCTCAGTCCTGGTCTCAGTCTCTCTCTCTCAGTCCTGGTCTCAGTCTCTCTCTCTCTCTCAGTCCTGGTCTCAGTCTCTCTCTCTCTCTCAGTCCTGGTCTCAGTCTCTCTCTCTCTCTCAGTCCTGGTCTCAGGTGATCCGTCAGACGGAGGCCTTGGGTCGGGTCATGAGGGGTCACGCTGATGACCTGAACTCTGGTCCTCTGCACCGTTTGGCCACTTTGATCCGAGACAAGCAGCAGGTGAAGAAGAGCTACCAGAGTCTTCATCAGCAGCTGGAGAGCCACAACCACAAGGTGAGTGTTGTGAGTGCGTGTGGTGAATGAAGTTGAAGTGTGAGTGTTGATGGTGAATGAAGTTGAAGTGTGAGTGTTGATGGTGAATGAAGTGTGAGTGTTGATGGTGAATGAAGTTGAAGTGTGAGTGTTGATGGTGAATGAAGTTGAAGTGTGAGTGTTGATGGTGAATGAAGTTGAAGTGTGAGTGTTGATGGTGAATGAAGTTGAAGTGTGAGTGTTGATGGTGAATGAAGTTGAAGTGTGAGTGTTGATGGTGAATGAAGTTGAAGTGCGAGTGTTGATGGTGAATGAAGTTGAAGTGCGAGTGTTGATGGTGAATGAAGTGCGAGTGTTGATGATGAATGAAGTTGAAGTGTGAGTGTTGATGGTGAATGAAGTGCGAGTGTTGATGGTGAATGAAGTTGAAGTGTGAGTGTTGATGGTGAATGAAGTGCAAGTGTTGATGGTGAATGAAGTGCGAGTGTTGATGATGAATGAAGTTGAAGTGTGAGTGTTGATGGTGAATGAAGTGCGAGTGTTGATGGTGAATGAAGTTGAAGTGTGAGTGTTGATGGTGAATGAAGTGCAAGTGTTGATGGTGAATGAAGTGCGAGTGTTGATGATGAATGAAGTTGAAGTGCAAGTGTTGATGGTGAATGAAGTGCGAGTGTTGATGATGAATGAAGTTGAAGTGTGAGTGTTGATGGTGAATGAAGTGCGAGTGTTGATGGTGAATGAAGTGCAAGTGTTGATGGTGAATGAAGTGCAAGTGTTGATGGTGAATGAAGTGCGAGTGTTGATGGTGAATGAAGTGCGAGTGTTGATGGTGAATGAAGTGCGAGTGTTGATGGTGAATGAAGTGCGAGTGTTGATGGTGAATGAAGTGCGAGTGTTGATGATGAATGAAGTTGAAGTGTGAGTGTTGATGGTGAATGAAGTGCAAGTGTTGATGGTGAATGAAGTGCGAGTGTTGATGATGAATGAAGTGCAAGTGTTGATGGTGAATGAAGTGCGAGTGTTGATGGTGAATGAAGTGCGAGTGTTGATGGTGAATGAAGTGCGAGTGTTGATGGTGAATGAAGTGCGAGTGTTGATGGTGAATGAAGTGCGAGTGTTGATGGTGAATGAAGTGCGAGTGTAAAAGAACTGACGGTGGAGACCCCGTCATTGATGATGTTTTGTTGTTGCTAGGTAACCAGGACTGACCTGGACAAGCTGAAGGCGATGTATCGTCAGCTGAGCCGCGACGCTAACAACGCTAAAGATAAATACAGAGAAGCGCTGATGAAAGGTTCCTCGTCTTTACTCTTTCAGTAAATCAAGTTCATCAAAGTGGAAGTTCAGATGTTCGCTGGAATTTTGTGATTTGTTTCTTATGAGTGCTGGAAAATACTTCATGTTCAAATGTTCAAAAAATGTGTAAAAGCTTGTTGATTTCTTTGTTTCTGAATCTATTTAACACTCTGGACCCCAAAACCTGCCGGTAGTATTGAAAAGCATGTTTTCTTTAAAAAATCGCCAAAACTACAGTTTATTACAGCAGCATATATTCATGAAGTCATGATTGATGGAGAGAAACATGTGACAGGAGACAAAAACACGCCCCAAAACTGCTTTGGTGTTCAGAGAGTTAATTGTTCTTTAAAGTATTGTCATCGCTGACCCCCTCTCTCGTCCAATCACAGGCCGGGAAGCGGAGCGAGCTCGGGAGCGCTACGACAAAGCGACGATGAAGCTCCACAACCTCCACAACCAGTACGTGTTGGCGGTCTGCGGCGCTCGAACGCAGCAGGACGAACACCGACGACACGCCGCTCCGGCTCTGCTGGACGCTCTGCAGAGGATGCAGGAGGACATGACGCTCGCTCTGTGAGTCACATGACCTCCCGATGACGCCGACACAGGAAACGAGCAGCCCGTCATAATAATAACTTTATTTGTCTTTAACAACACAGTTTACAAGTAAGCAAATTCAACAAATAACATGAAATAAATTAATAATAATAATAACATTTTAGTTCACAAAGTGCTTTGACAGACAAAGCAGCAAAAGCAAGACAATAAAAACAACAGAAGCTCAGTGAGACAGTGATATGAATGTAATAAAATCAAAATATTCCGTCAAATATAAACAGAATAAAAGGAGAAGCGATGACATCACATAGAGCCAGTCAATGAGAAGTGATTTAAAGGAGACGAGTGGTGTGATACTTGTGTATTTGTGTGTATTTACTGCAGTAAAAGTATCCTGGAGGAGTACTGTGAGATCAGCAGCCTGCTGACGGAGGAGATCGTCAAAGTTCACCAGGAGATCTCGGCGGCCGTGGAGCAGATCGACCCGCTGGCCGAGTACCAACACTTCATCGACGCCTACCGGTGAGACCGCAGTACACGTCAGTGGTTACCTCGGCAACGGCGTGGGTTGCCGTGGTAACCGTGTCTGCCCCCCCCCCCACCCTCAGGTCTCCGGAGACTCAGGAGGCGAGCGTGGAGTTCGATGCGTCTCTATTGGACGAGACGGACAACCTGCCGGCCAATGAGATCCTCTGGAACACGCTGACGGCCGACAACCTTCAAGCCATGTGAGCTCCTTCAAAATAAAAGACTCTTGTATGTCGTAGTGTCTTTCTATGTTTTTTTGTCGTAAATGTTCATAATTTTCCGTGTTTCCGTTGTTTCTCTCCAGGTTGTCGTCGGCGTCGGAGGAGTTATCGTTGACTCAGCAGAATCTGAGGACGAAGGAGGCGATGGCCGACGATCTGGATACGAAAATACAGACGAGTCAGCAGAACACAGAGAGGAAGAGCGAGTGAGTCAGAAGATGAAGAATCCGATGAGAATGATCTGTCTCTCTCTCTGTCTCTCTCTCTCTCTGTCTCTCTCTCTCTGTCTCTCTCTCTCTCTCTCTCTCTGTCTCTGTCTCTGTCTCTCTCTCTCTCTCTCTCTCTCTCTCTCTGTCTCTCTGACTGTCTGTGTCTCTCGTCCTCAGCTGTGTCCTGCTGCTCAGTCAGAAACTCTCCGTCCTCGAGCTTCATCACGCCGTCCAATCGCTGCGTGGCTCCGAGGCCCGCCTCGCCTCCCAGAAGGCCTTGCTGGATGACAAGATGGCCGCCGCCGCCTCCCCGCCCCCGCCGCCGCCTCCCCCCGCGCTGCCGTACGAGGACGACGCCCGCTCCATCGGATCCACTGTAAATATTCAGTTGTTGATTATGTCTGATCTGTACTCGATAATTAGTGTCAGCGGCAACAGAACGTGATCATGGATCTAAAGAGACGTCGTTTGTGTGTTTTCAGGACAAAACGAAGGAGAGGAGTTCTCGGTTCGACACTCTGCGTCACTCTCTGGCCGGGATGATCCGGTCTCCTAAAGCCATGCTGGGCTCCTCCACCTCGGTGAGACTCGTCGCCTGTGAAGACGCAGCCGAATGAACCCGCAATAAACTATGCTTGCAGCGTTTCTACACGTGCATATATGAATAGTTTATCTTACGGAGATATCAAAGAGATCTTTGAACAGGGTTAGGGTTAGGGTGAGCTCGATGGAAAACATCACGAGGTCAAAGACAGACCCTCGTCGACCGTCATTCAGCCGACGCTGTCGCATGTTTTTGTCAATAAAGATCGTTTGAATTCAAACTGACACACTTTGTTCCTCCCTGCAGCAGTTCTTCGACGTGATCCCGACGTCGGAGCGCCCCCTGGCGGAGCAGGAGTGGTACCACGGCGCCATCCCCCGCACCGAGGCTCAGGAGCTGCTCCGGCAGCAGGGAGACTTCCTGGTGAGGGAGAGTCACGGTAAACCGGGCGAGTACGTCCTGTCGGTGTTTTCTGACGAGCAGCGGAGACACTTCATCATCCAGTACGCCGACGTATGTACACACACGCACATCACTACATGAATATGAATACAATGAAAGAATACACTGTAAAAGATGACACGTTAACCGTCTCTCTCTCTCTCTCTCTCTCTCTCTCTCTCTGGTAGAGTCAGTACCGTTTCGAGGGGACGGGTTTCTCCACCATTCCTCAGCTCATCGAGCATCATTTCTCCACCAAACAGGTCATCACCAAGAAGTCTGCAGTCGTGCTGCTCAACCCCGTCATCAAGGCAACCGCTTCTTCATACATATTCACTCACATACTACACTGAAGACGATGAGTATTAGACGATACAAACCCCCAGGATCAATCAGTCATAATACTACCAGTCTTCAGGTTTAGTACTAGAAACTGTTGTAGAATGAACTCACACAGAATCAGTGTACGTCAGCTGTGGAAGGGTAATGTAATTGTTTCCATTATTTTTAGGTTTCTTGACAAAACACCTGTAATTATATAAAGTAAGAACTGATCATCTAACGTACTAAATACACACATGACTATCTAACATACATGCAGACGTTCCTGTTTCATGAGTTAGTTCTTCTGTCTGCAGGATAAGAAATGGATCCTGAACCACGAGGACGTGGTGCTGGGGGAGCTGCTGGGAAAGGTGACCTCACTTCCTGTTTCCTGTTATCAAACAACTTCACAACAGTTCTGTAATGTTTTATCTGTTCTTTCAGTTTGTAACATTTTGCCCTCGCTGTGTGTCTCTCCCTCCATGTCCCATCATGCCTTGCGGTCTGCTGGTTGCCAGGGTAACTTCGGCGAGGTGTTCATCGGGACGCTACAGCGCGACAAAACACCGGTGGCTGTTAAAACGTGTAAAGAAGATTTACCTCCAGAGCTGAAGATCAGGTTCCTGTCTGAGGCCAGGTCAGCATCGATCAATACAGACATCAATACACCGATCAATATATACATCAATACACCCATCAATACACCGATCAATAGACATCAATACACCGATCAATATATACATCAATACACCCATCAATACATCGATCAATAGACATCAATACACCGATCAATAGACATCAATACACCGATCAATATACACATCAATACATCGATCAATATATATACATCGATCAATATATATACATCGATCAATATATATACATCAATACATCGGTCAATATATATACATCAATACATCGGTCAATATATATACATCGATCAATATATATACATCAATACATCGATCAATATATATACATCAATACATCGATCAATATATATACATCAATACATCGATCAATATATATACATCAATACATCGATCAATATATATACATCAATACATCGATCAATATATATACATCAATGCATCGGTCAATATATATACATCGATCAATATATACATCAATACATTGATCAATACATCGATCAATATATATACATCAATACATCGATCAATATATATACATCGATCAATATATACATCAATACATTGATCAATACACCGATCAATATATACACCGATCAATACAGACATCAATACACCGATCAATACAGACATCAATACACCGATCAATACAGACATCAATATATACATCAATACACCGACCAATATATACATCAATACATACATCAATACGCCGATCAATATATACATTGATCAATACACCGATCAATATATACATCGATCAATATATACATCAATACACCGATCAATATATACATCGATCAATACACCGATCAATATATACATCAATACATTGATCAATACACCGATCAATATATACATCAATACATTGATCAATACACCGATCAATATATACATCGATCAATACACTGATCAATATATACATCGATCAATATATACATCAATAATCAATACAAACATCAATATATACATCAATAATCAATACAGACATCAATACACCCATCGATGCAAGCTCATTAAAGCACGATGGGAAAGAAAATCTAAACTTGTGTGATTGGCCGGTGTCTGACGCTGCCTCCGTGTGATTGGCCGGTGTCTGACGCTGCCTCCGTGTGATTGGCCGGTGTCTGACGCTGCCTCCGTGTGATTGGCCGCAGGATCCTGAAGCAGTACGACCACCCGAACATCGTGAAGCTGATTGGTGTTTGTACGCAGCGACAGCCGATCTACATCGTTATGGAGCTGGTTCCTGGTGGGTGGAGCTTATTCACTGCTGTTGTTGTTGTTTATTGGTCAGTTTCTAACCGCTGACCCTCCACTCAGGTGGAGACTTCCTGTCCTTTCTGAGGAAGAAGAAGAAGGACGAGCTCAAGACGAAGCAGCTCGTTCGCTTCTCTGTCGATGCTGCCGCCGGTATGGCGTACCTGGAGAGTAAGAACTGTATCCACAGGTACGTCTTTAACACCTGTTGCTCTAACAAGCGCAGGTACGTCTTTAACACCTGTTGCTCTAACAAGCGCAGGTACGTCTTTAACACCTGTTGCTCTAACAAGCGCAGGTACGTCTTTAACACCTGTTGCTCTAACAAGCGCAGGTACGTCTTTAATAACACCTGTTGCTCTAACAAGCGCAGGTACGTCTTTAATAACACCTGTTGCTCTAACAAGCGCAGGTACGTCTTTAACACCTGTTGCTCTGTAACGAACAGACGGTGAACACAGCGGCGCTCAGATCAGCTGTAACACACTTCAGTCTTGTTGTTCCATGATGACAAGTTTCTAAAAAATGTCTCTAATCTGATTCTGTTAGTTCTTAGAACACATCCATGGTTTAAACTACTACGATAACCTGTCTGTCTGTCTGTCTGTCTGTCTGTCTGTCTGTCTGTCTGTCTGTCTGTCTGTCTGTCTGTCTGTCTGTCTGTCTGTCTGTCTGTCTGTCTGTCTGTCAGGGACCTGGCAGCGAGGAACTGTCTGGTGGGAGAGGGCAGTGTGTTGAAGATCAGTGACTTTGGGATGAGTCGTCAGGAGGACGATGGTATTTATTCTTCATCTGGACTCAAACAGATTCCCATCAAATGGACGGCGCCAGAGGCCCTGAACTACGGTAACACCTGTCTCACACCTGACTATAACACAATGTTGACATTCAAATTATTCAAACAGCTGCGGAAAACAATCTTTTTGGGATTTGTTGTGGTGAAATTGTCTGTAATTTATGCGCACAAATGATTCCTGTTCAACACAACTGCTCTGTGATTGGTGGCTGATGTGTCCTGCTCTTTGATTGGCTGTTGCAGGTCGTTACAGCTCTGACAGCGACGTGTGGAGTTATGGGATCCTGCTGTGGGAGACTTTCAGTCTGGGGGTGTGTCCTTATCCTGGGATGACCAATCAGCAGGCCCGAGAGCAGGTGGAGAAAGGTAAACACCGAGAGTGAAGAAGAAGAAGAAGAAGAGCTGTAAACTCTCCTCTGGTTGTATAGAAGTCTATAGAAAATGACTCTACTTCTCTCTTGATTTATTCCCTCAGTAAACATTGTGAACATGAGTTTATGTCTCAATCTCTAGTTTCAAGTCTTCTTCAATACAGCATGATGTTCATTTAGTACATGATGGTCCATTTAGAGTCACACAGACCATAAAGCAGGGGATGCTTTAGGGCGGGGCTACTGTGATTGACAGGTCTCTAATAGACCATAAAGCAGGGGATGCTTTAGGGCGGGGCTACTGTGATTGACAGGTCGACACCAGAGACGTGTACGGCGTCTCTACGTCTCCTCCTCAGTCCAGATATGGTCACTTCCTGTTCACTGGTTGAGCAAAAACAAGATGGCGAACTCGACAGCTCCGTCCACTTCTTATGAAGCGTTGTTGGTGTAAACCTCTTGAGATGAACTCGTTTTCAAGTATTTATCATAAAATTAAGAAATAAAACCGGTTCCTTTAGAACCCTGAACGGCCGCTTCTAACGATCAATCAAAATGATTAAATCAATCGATTTGTAAATTGTCAGAAAAATAATTACCAGTTAAGTCCGTTATATTATATTATATATATTATATTATATACGTATATATTTCTGTGGCGTCGTCTTTTTTTCTAATGACATCGCATGTCTCTCTCCTCCCGGTTGCTAGGTTACAGGATGTCCTGTCCTCAGAGTTGCCCTGACGACGTGTACAAAGTGATGCAGCGCTGCTGGCAGTACAACCCCGAGGAGAGACCCAAGTTCTCCGATCTGCAGCACGACCTCGCCGCCATCAAGAAGAAGTGACGACATCATCACACGACCTCGCCGCCATCAAGGAGAAGTGACGACATCATCACACGACCTCGCCGCCATCAAGGAGAAGTGACGACATCATCACACGACCTCGCCGCCATCAAGAAGAAGTGACGACATCATCACACGACCTCGCCGCCATCAAGGAGAAGTGACGACATCATCACACGACCTCGCCGCCATCAAGAAGAAGTGACGACATCATCACACGACCTCGCCGCCATCAAGGAGAAGTGACGACATCATCACACGACCTCGCCGCCATCAAGGAGTGATGACATCATCACAACCTCAATGCCATAAAGTAGTGATGACATCATAACATAACCTCAATGCCATAAAGAAGTGATGACATCATCACACGACCTCGCTGCCATCAAGAACAGGTGATGACATCAGAGACAGTAGAGTGTCGTCAGCAAAGAAAAGTTATTTTTTTGTGTGGGCGTGGTCATCAAGTGGGCGTGACTATTACGTGGGCGTGTGTTTTGGTAAAAACAGAAACGGTTGAGCTGTTACACAAATGAAACATTTAGCTGCTGATGTTTGAACTCGTTAAACGACAGAGAAAACACTGCTAACGTTAGCATGGGTGTAGCTAGCTATGTTAGCATCTGTAAACGCATTAGAAATTCTCAGTTGACCAAAAACTTAAAAAAAACCTGGTGGTCAAACAGGAAGTCGCATGCAGACGTTAAGCCTGTTGAAATGGAGCTAACAGCTTAGCATGTACTGTAGCAAGGGTTGTTAGCATGTTAGCACGTTGTTAGCGTGTTGCAACATGTTCTGATTACGTTTTTATTCTGTGTGCATCCACAGTTATTAACAGTGTCGTATCAGATTGTAAGACAAAAAAAACGTATAAACTACATTTGATTAGCACGCTAGCAGTAATGCTAGCTAGGCTGTCACCCTCAGTCACATGACGCTCAGGTGATCGTGTTCCCAGACGACTCGTCTCTTTCCTCGGACGTCTTCTTGTCTCTCGTCTTCCTGAGCTCAACGATCAACAACAAATCAAACAGCTTCAATAAAACAAATCCATACAGATCAGACAGGAAGTCAAATAACTTATAAACTAAATGAAACTAGACGTCGTGTTTCATTCGTCTGATAGAAACCAGATTAACGGTCTTTATTTGTGTGAATAAATCTCACATCGATTAATCGTTTATTATTTTGAAAAAACACTTGTTTCCTGTGAGTGTGAAAACACAAAATACACTAAAATAAGTAACGATCCAAGTGCGTCAGACTTTAAGCCACGCCCCCTTTCACTACAGCACGAACGCTAAAAACGTTCCACTGCTGAGGACCAATCAGCTGTGAACACTAAACGGTTTGTTTCTGTTCTTATTTATTATGTTTTTATGATTTTTAACGTTTCTCAGATTCTCTGACGGCTCAACTGTCAAAAATACTGAAATAACAAACTGACCTTTATTTTGGAAAAATAAAACGGCTGTCTATCATCACGCAGACCACGCCCACTCCGACCAATTTTTATTTATTTTTTATCGGAAATGTTTTTGACCAATCGGTGATTTAAAGTATTTTGTTGACGGCTGAAAAAAAAAAAATCTCTAAAATGTAAAAGAAACAAAAATGTTTTATTATTATTATTATTATTATTATTGTTTCTAAACCAAAGTACAAAACATTTGTCTGAAATGCAGCTCCAAAACTATATATATATAAAATTATAAAGAATCATCTGCACTTACTTTCCCGGTTGTCATGAAAACTGAAATAATATTAAAAAAAAAAGAAAGTTTAATATAAATATGTATAAACTACAAATAAAAGACAAGTATTTGTGTGTAAATGAATCGTGAGTCCTGATTGGTCAGAATCACTTCCTGGACTGTGTGAGGGCGGAGCTTAAGTGTTGGTGATGTCATAGCACCGCCTACTGTTCATGTAAATAAGTTCAAATGTTTTTACACTTTTCAAACACTAACCGTCTGTCTGTCTTTTATATTTGTTTCTTTATAAAAAAATATCGTAGCATTTATTATGAAAATAAAACAAATCATACGAACAGACCTGATGTGTGATGTCATTTCTAATGTTTTTATTTCATTACACTGTCTTAAATCAATTCATTCATCACGAGTTTGAGGTGAATTTTTTGGGGAGTTTTAATCTTAATTGTTTGTTATAAGAATATAAAATTGTAAATTTATTTCAAATTCCTAAATCATTTTTTAAAATATTTAATTCAGCATTTAAAAACAAGTTATTTGTCGAAACTCTTCATTGACATGAGAAATATTAGCAAAAATATCAAATATCTTTTCTGAGAGATCATTTATATATAAATATATTTATACGTGTTGTAATGGGAAAATATGTCATAGTCTTATGTTCAGGGTTAAAGAATGTAAGCCTTTACATTGCAAGCACCAAACTGTTCTTATCACATTCTTGTAAGTTTCCATCCAGATGTCCCGTCATCTGTTATCCTGTGAATTGGGTTTTCTGTCTTCAAAGACGAAGACACACAGAGGTCTTAATTCCTTTGATGAGCTTTAGCTGAAGACGACCCTCTATAGAAGAGACATGGCTTCCTTTTAACACATGCTAAGTCGAGACAGTCTAGGGGTTTGAGTGTATGCATGGTTCATGGAGAGACAGACTGTATACAAAGGAAATGTATAACACTTTCGTTTTATCATGAGAACAGGACGCTAGACTTCAAAGGAGAACCATCTGTAATTACGTTTATCTTTGTCCTGTCCTTTTGTCACTCTTGTTTACTAAGGAACATTCCAGCATGCTGGCTGGAGCATAAAAGTCCATGCATTTGACTGTGAATTTAGGGCACTCCTCAGTAGACTCGGTTTTACGTGTCTGTTGAGAACTGTTTCTCGCTTTTGCTTGCAAGCAAATAAATTGACTATCTTTGATCTTTCATCAAGACTCTGTTTCATTTTGACATTGATTTGATAAACACTTTAAACTCTTCTCCCGAACAGTTTCAGAAATATTCCTTCAGTGTATATATACCAGCTGACTTGGTATTTAACTTAAGTTACAGCCAATCAGAGCGATTTGTCAGTCGGCGAACATCCCATAATAGTTTGTACCTGACTATTTTGGATCACATATAAAAAAACAGTGAAAACGTTTAACGGTTTTTAATTTTAAATTTTTTATTAAAACTGTAAACTTCCAAATAAGGTCGGCAGCGTGGCCGGTTTGGGGTGTGGCTTGTAGCCGATTCGCTCGTTTATAAGCTCCGCCCTCGATGCGGCTGTTGAGGAAGACGCGGAGGCCCCGCCCCCGATGATGTCAACGCTGATGACAGAGGCCCCGCCCACTCCACCTCCTGACTCCGCCTCCTCTCGCTGACGCTTCCTGGCCTGTAAAAAGAGAAGGTAATTACTAATCAATACAGAAAGTCAAAGGTGATCAGGACGATGCTTCACGTTAAATAAAGTTTAAATGACGTCATAAAAACATTAAACTCTGCTGCTGTGATGATCAATCCGTCCTATCGTCACAAGATGTCGTTATGGATCATGTGACTAATTGATTATAAAATAAGATAATCCTTTATTAGTCCCTCAGTGGGGAAATTACAGGATTACAGCAGCATCGCTCACAAGTAATAAATGAAGATAAAAAGATCAAGTAGTATAAATAGACTAAACAGTAAACAGTAGTAAAAAATATGACAGTAAAGAAGAATACAAAATATACCAGTATGTTCAGACGGAGTAAAAATGTGAAATGTAAGATAATACTTAAACGTATTGGATATTGCACGGGATTGACAGTAAAGAAGACTATTAAACGTCGATTATCAATTGTTTAATAAAACAACTACGATCAATTATCAGTCATTGGTTATGAAGAGATCAATATAAAACAAAAGATCAATCAAGTGTGCAGAGAATATCAATCAATACTGTACATACTGATGGATAGACAGCATTGATTGATTTGTATAGAAGTGATTTAAACCTCGAGTTCTTTCTTGACGCTCTCGAACTCTTCGGTGTCGTCGATCTTCAGCTCCAGACGAGTCGGTTTCCTCCTCAACATCTTCTGATTTAATGAGAAACCGTCAAACAAGTGACAAATACTGTTAATAGTTATTATAATAAATAATTGATTTCCATAATCAACATTAGCTGCTGTATGCTCATTAGCATACAGCTGCTGCCAACAGGCTACAGCTGTTCTACTAACCGATCAATCAGGATCAATAATGTTGAGTCACACTTTGAACGCAGCACAGAGACGTGAAATCAATTCCCGTCGTTTTAAAAATCACACTTTTCCCGCAATTTCTCGAATGTCACAACCTGTAGTAAGGTACATTACAGGTGGACTTGGAGACTTATTGATCCTGCAGGTGATTAATAAACCAGATATCTACCGTGTAATCTGAAGGGATTTAAATGACAGCAGTGGGAGCACTGAGGAGCAACGTTACTCCTCACAGTATCGTTACTGGTGTCCCACTCAGTCTGAATGGTACACAGAAGCTAAGCTAACCAGCTAACGCCTGTTCGAACATCTTTCGAACATCGAACACATTAAATGTAACCGGAAACAGACAGACGTTCCTCGCTCACAGTCACGCGACAGCTTCAACAGGTGTAACAAACGCCTGTGAAGTTACCTGACAGGTGTGTTGTTCTCGATAAGTTCCCGGGTGTTTTCTTCTCTGCTCTTGTGTTTGTTTGCTGCAGATTTTGTCCACCGGAAAAACAACCTTTGACCCGGAAGCCGACGACGTGTTTACATCCGGGTCACGCTGCTCAGAAACGCCGCCGCCGCTTCGTTTCTCTTCACAGGTACGTTTTTAAAATTAAGACGTTTTTACGTTTTTAGAAATGTGTTTTTAAATAGCTGTCATTCAAACCTAGTGCGTGTCGGCTTAGTGACGTCAGGTGTGACGCACTCTATTTATCCTGCTTTTTGTGAGTGCTAATGCTAACGTTAGCTGAGTGAACCGCGTTGTGCGCTTTTTAATATCTTCAGTTTCCACCAAACCGTCAGAAAATCTCCTGATTTAAAACAAAACCTTTGATTGTGAAGGTTCCTTTAGAGCTAAACTGTGATTCTACTGAAATAATAACACAACATGTGAAACACGTCGCTGCAGCTGTGAGAAAGAAGAACGTATCGATTAACCATCGAGGGAAACATTCAGATTCTACTCTGAGGAAAAGAGACTGCTCAGTAAATATCAGTGACTCGTGTCTGCAGCATTCAGAGCTTTTACAAACATTTGACTCATAAAGAATATCTAATCCTTCACACGAGTCTTGAGACAGGTCTTAGTAGCGTGTGCACAATGTGGTTTTGCATTGTTGAAATATAAGTCTTCTTGAAAGCAGTGCGTTATAAAGCAGTGTATTGTGCACTTTTATTTTAAAGTGCTGCTCTATGAACAAAGGGCAATAACATTTGGTTCACGAGATGCAGGCAGCATGTTTCATACTTAATGTGAATATAATTCATACTTTGTTGGCATCTTATTCTGAAAACCGGATGTTGGTCTGAAGAAACCGGATGTTGTCTCACGTTAATGTTTCCGCTAACTTTCAAAGTCCTTCGCTCTGATCTGTGCGTTTGAATGCGTTCACGGTGAATGTCAGCGTAGAGCTGCACTAACATGTGAGAGTCTGTGACGTCACCAGCGACGTCCAGTCGTCTCCAGGCAGAGCAGGAAGTCGCCTTTTCTCTACGGCAACCCTGAAGGGACATCACATCTCTAATGCAACACCATGAACATGAGACAGGCTGACTACAGCATGTTTGCTGCTTTATCCCACTGCTCTGTCGTCCTCTTGTTGTTATGTTTATGTATTGTCTCTCGTCTTTCAGTTTAACATTTTTATTTTTTTTTATTTAAAAAATACGTTAACGCGCGATAAAATAATTGTCGGCGTTAATGAATGAATGCGTTAACTTGCCCAGCACTAGTTTAAATTAATATTATCTTGAGAATATTAATATTTTCTCTGTTCGTGTCGTTATTTTCTCTCTGTGTAGGTTTCCCAGCAGCCTCTTGGGGCCGAGAGCAGCAGAAGAAGAGAATAAAGATGTCCGACGATGAGGACGTGGCTCCGGCCCCGAAGAGGACTCGTGTTTACTACGGAAGTCTGGAGGAGAAGGAGCGCGAGCGTCTGAGCTCCGAGTCGAAGCGGGGGGGCGATGGGGTGAAGGCCGGCATCAAGGCGGGAAACATCAACATCTCGTCAGGTCGGTTCTCACGCCCTCAAACTACAGTCGGGTGGGTTTTTACGTGTGTGACGTGTGAGTGAGACTCTGTTTCCCATGATGCCTTGCAGGAGAGTATCTGGAGCTGGAGGAGCGGGTCAGCGAGCGGCAGAACGACGCGCTCGCCGCCTTCGAGCAGCGACGCCGAGCGAGACAGATCACCGTCTCCACCGACGACGCCGAGGTGAAGGCCGGCCTCCGAGCGCTCGGAGAGCCAATCACGTTGTTCGGAGAGGGACCAGCTGACCGCCGGGAGAGGTAGAAAAAAAGATTTATATTATATCAATGTTTAAACAATCATTCATGATTTTAACTGTTCACAATAAGATACAAACGATCGCAACGAGACACAAACGATCGCAACGAGACACAAACGATCTCAACGAGATACAAAGAAGAAAAGTAGATGAAATACTTGCACAAGACATTGACATATAGAAGTATGTGATGGACACATTGTTTCTGTTCGCTCAGCATTAAATATTTTACAAAGACGTCTTTTGTTTGTGAACTCTGACTTCTGTCGCGACAATTAAAGACAATAACACATTTATGAAAAACTACCTTTCTGCCGAACGGAAAGAAAGAAAGAAATAAAACGCGTTCAAAGTGGAATGTTTTTATCTTGAACTGAGATCAGAAACATGAACGTTTGTTTGTTTGTTTGTTTGTTGTTGTCAGACTGCGCGGTGTTCTGTCTGTTGTCGGTCCGGACGCTCTGAAGAAGTCCAGGAGAGACGAAGAGAAAGCCAAGAGATCACAGGACGAGGCACACACACACACACACACACACACACACACACACACACACACACACACACACACACACACACACACACACACACACACACTCTCCAGTCAAATTCTGAAAAGAACAAATCATTTAATTTGTTGATCTGAACTCAGTTTTTCGGTTGAAAACGTCGGGGGAAAGACGAGTAAGGGGACATCGAGTCCTTCGTTGTTTTTGTCATGATTATATATTTATGGCGTTAATAAATATGAAACTCAGCTTTTTGGTTCATCAGATTGTTGAAGAGTAAAATGTTAAACAGATTCGAAAACGATCAGATAAAATCTGAACAATTTATAGAAATAAACCAAATTATTATATTTATATTTAATTGTTATATATATTATTATGTAGTCCATGAATCTAAACATGAAACACTTTCAGCTGAATAAAACGGTCAAATTAAAACATGTTCTGTCTTTCTGACCAATCGCAGTGCCAGCAGACGTGGTACCACGAAGGCTCCGCCTCCCTGAAGGACGCTCGCCTCTGGTTGGCCAAATACTCTCTGCCACGGTGAGTCGGCAACAAACTGACCAATGGGAGGCAGAGGAGGCTCAGAGGGCGTCGCGTGTTCGTGTTTGACGGCTGTAAAAAAACTTAACTGCCG
>CM051707.1:837936-855436 GCA_028022725.1 Lycodopsis pacificus | reverse complement strand
AAGGTTCAGGTGCAGGTAGAACCAGGTGAGAGGTGAAGGGTTCAGGTTCAGGTAGAACCAGGTGAGAGGTGAAGGGTTCAGGTAGAACCAGGTGAGAGGTGAAAGGTTCAGGTTCAGGTAGAACCAGGTGAGAGGTGAAGGGCTCAGGTTCAGGTAGAACCAGGTGAGAGGTGAAGGGTTCAGGTGCAGGTAGAACCAGGTGAGAGGTGAAGGGTTCAGGTTCAGGTAGAACCAGGTGAGAGGTGAAAGGTTCAGGTGCAGGTAGAACCAGGTGAGAGGTGAAGGGTTCAGGTTCAGGTAGAACCAGGTGAGAGGTGAAGGGTTCAGGTAGAACCAGGTGAGAGGTGAAAGGTTCAGGTTCAGGTAGAACCAGATGAGAGGTGAAGGGTTCAGGTTCAGGTAGAACCAGGTGAGAGGTGAAGGGTTCAGGTTCAGGTAGAACCAGGTGAGAGGTGCAGGTAGAACCAGGTGAGGTGAAGGGTCCTGGTCTCTGCGACACGTCTCTCTCAAACTGTGTGAAACCTGAACTCTGACCTGAGACCTGCTGAACTCAGGAGCAGCATGTGATCTCTGAACATCACAGGTGTGACAACAGGTGAGGGTTCATGTGCGGTTTTCATTGGTTGTGAGAAAGACTCCTCACAGCTGATTAGAGCAACACTGGGAGCTGATTGGCTGTCTGGGACGCATGCCAGCGCCTGATTGGCTCACGCCAACCCAGCTATCTGTTTTTATCAGCTGCTGAACTCGTCTCCTCTCGTTCTCTCTGTCAGACGTCTCTTCGGTGCTCGATCGCCCCTCGCTCTCTGCTCTCCAGGTAAGAGATTCTACTTCCTGTCTCTGTTTTAGACTTTTGTCTCAGGTGTGACTGAAATCAGCCAATCGGAGCGCAGGGAGACGGAGCTCGCTGCCGTTTCAAAGGTGGAGGGACGTTACAGCTTTAAAAGTTGTCAATAAAGTTTTAAATTCAGTTGTAAATGATGAGTGACATCTGAACCAATCAGGAGCACAGCTTTTACTGCAGAGTTATTGATCAGTTATTGATCAGATCCATGAAGTCCAGACGTGTTAAACTACTTTAATCAAAACACAGTTGCTGTTTATTAAAATTGTAACTTTCTTGAAACGTGGAAACAAAAAGACACATTTTGATTGATTGATTGATTGATTGACAATAACAACGCCTGCGTTCCATTGTGTTGATCCAGATGGAGCTGAGCTGCCGTCAACAGAACGAGGCTCAGCTCTTATTGTTTGATATCGTGCATTGATTCAGGCTCATGGGTGCGTCTCAAACAATAATAAACGCAGCTTCAGATACAAAAACAACAAACGGATAAAGATGAAGAGACTCAGCAGTTAGAACACAGAGTGTAGAGTGTAGAATAGAGGACATAGAATGTAGAGAGTAGAAACACAAACTGTGTTTACTGCAGTACTGTTGAACTTTGACCCCTCTTGTTCATATATTAACTTTGCAAAGGATTGTGGGTAACAGATGGCGGTGAAACATCATATGAGTCACAGATGGGATCACTGGGATTTCCTGCTGATACTCATTGATCACTGATGATCACATTAACAGATGCAGATCTCTTTGATGTTTGATTGGATCAGCTGGTCGACAAGGATCCAGATGATTCTATCAAACCATTTCAACGCTCTGAAGTCAGTAAACCATCAAAAATACTGAATGTTATACTTTCACTTTGTTTTAGTAATTAATTGTGTTTTCTTCATGGAAACACAATTCCAATGATCAGGAAATAAAAGATTGTATTTTTATAATCATTATTATTTATAATGCTGTATAATAATGTTCTCAGAGCTCGTGTTGGGAAGTTAAACATCATAAATCATCTCTAACATCTGTTTATATTAACGTGAAAACATCTCCTTCAAACTACTGGATTTATTCTAGTTCATCACCAAAACTACATTTTACAGATGACATGTGAACACATCATGATAACGTTACAATGAACCTTCAGCCAGTCCTCATGTTCACTGAGCAGAGCCTGAAGGCATCATAGTGTAACTGAAGTGAACCTCTGCTGGTTAGCCGTTAGCGGTGCTGCTAATGTTACTAGCTCTCCTCCTGTTGGTTAGCCGTTAGCGGTGCTGCTAACGTTACTAGCTCTCCTCCTGTTGGTTAGCCGTTAGCGGTGCTGCTAACGCTACTAGCTCTCCTCTGATTAGTTGTGTACAAAGTAACACGATCAGAGACTAGAAACACATGTTCTACTGAGTCAGTACAACTTTATTTACACTCTGATGGTTAACGTTTAAACTTTATTTACACTCTGATGGTTAACGTTTAAACTTTATTTACACTCTGATGGTTAACGTTTAAACTTTATTTACACTCTGATGGTTAACGTTTAAACTTTATTTACACTCTGGTGGTTAACGTTATACTTTATTTACACTCTGATGGTTAACGTTAAACTTTATTCACAATCTGATGGTTAACGGTTAAACTTTATTTACACTCTGATGGTTAACGTTTAAACTTTATTCACACTCTGATGGTTAACGTCAACCATCAGAGTGTAAATAAAGTTTAACGTTAACCATCAGAGTGTAAATAAAGTTTAACGTTTAAACTTTATTTACTCTCTGATGGTTAACGTTAAACTTTATTTACTCTCTGATGGTGAACGTTAAACTTTATTTACTCTCTGATGGTGAACGTTAAACTTTATTTACTCTCTGATGGTGAACGATAAACTTTATTTACTCTCTGATGGTGAACGTTAAACTTTATTTACTCTCTGATGGTGAACGTTAAACGGTCCGTTACATCATTAGCTCATCTCCACTGAGTGTTGAAGACGTTTTGAGTCCTTTAGGATCCGTTTCAATACGTCCACATGTCTGCAGACTTTGACTGAGGACTGAACAGTGGTATCAGTGTTGGAACACTCCCCGGAGGCCGTGAGGTCGTGTTGTTATCTGGTTTATCACAACGTTTCCCAACATGAGGCTCCCAGCCTCCCAAAGGTCCAGAGATGAAGTTAAGATACGAGTGTTGATTTCGTCAGCTGTTGTTTTTAAATGTCTCGTTAGTTTTATCATATTTAGTGACGTGTTGTAGTTGATTAAAAGTTGATAAATGAAAAAAACCTGTTTTAGTCAATGAATGAGTCGCATCACAGATATTATGTTGTTGTTGTTGACAGCGTGTTTACATTCACATGTTGTTTTTAATAACGTTAGTAAAGCTGAATACAAAGTAAACGGAGAGTTAAATTTATCTTATAACTCGAAGTGACGCCGACTCGTCCAAACAGAGAAACAGGAAGTTAAGTGTTGCCGACGGCGATGGCCGACCTTCCCGTTAATGTCGCTCTGATCGAATTGGCCGATGTCAGACCGCAACACTCGTAGCGCGCCGATTGGCTCGCTCTGCCTCCTGTAGCCTCGGGGCCTCAGAGAGCCAATCGGATTACAGCATGACGTCTGCGCGGTCGTGATCAATGTTCAGCCAGTCTCTCTCTGGTGCAGTCGGCGTCGCTTTAAGGTAAGAAAAGGTTCATCAATGAGCTCCTGGAGAGTCCAGCTGGTTTCTGCAGGTTGTATTGATAATTACAGACTCTTTAAGTCCTCTCCTTTGTATTTTAAAGTGGTTCTCTTGAGTTTTTATTCTTATCCGAATGATGGGTGATCAGCTCCCGTCTGTATTAACTCCCAGATGTTGAGACGACCATCACTGGATCCCAGTGACGCTGCAGAAAACTTAAAAACAAGACTTTCCTCAGGCGGCTTCTGCAGCGGCTTTTTTCTGTGATTTCTGAGCTGCACGTCAGAGATAAAGATGTCATCGGGTAGTTTCAGGCCCTCTGAATGATCAGCATGTGTTTCATGTTCTGTGTGTTCTGACTCTGAGGAGGTGAAGTGTTGCACCAGACCTCCTCACCGCACCTTTGAATCTACTGCAGACGAACATTAAAGTGATGAACTCCATGAATAGACAAACAGACGCTGAGCGACTCCATGGCAGCAAGATGTTGATGAAGATGAGCTTGTGTCTTGCAGCCATGAACCACAGCGCCATGGACCACAGCGCCATGGACCACAGCAACATGGACCACCATCATAACACCATGGCCCCGCCCACCACTGGCGGACACGACCACGGAGGAGGAGGGAGTGATGGGAGCAGTGGAGGACACGGGGGGATGGTGAGGTGTTCGTTACTGCTACATCATGCTAATATGATAATCGCATCCTACAGGCGATGCTAGCATGCTAATGCCATAGCCACATATAGCCGTGAAGCTAACGTCTCGGTTGTCGTTGACCAGGTGATGACTTTCTACTTTGGCTACAACAACGTGGAGCTGCTGTTCACCGGCCTGCTCATCAACTCACCTGGAGGTCATTTTATAGCATTTATATTATGTTTGTTTACATATTTAATTTTTTGTACTAGTTTACTTTTTCTCATATTTATATTGTTCGTTTTTATTCACATTTTCGGATTATTTCTCTCCCTTTTCGATCCCTCAGTCGCCACTAACCCCTCCCTCTTCTCCTCTCGTCCAATCAGAGATGGCCGGGGCGTGTATCGGCGTCTTCCTGTTGGCCGTGCTGTACGAGGGGTTGAAGATGGGCCGTGAGACGCTGCTGCGTCGCAGTCAGGTCAACGTCCGCTACAACTCGATGCCGCTGCCGGGGTCTGATGGGACGGTGCTGATGGAGACGCACAAGACAGTCGGGTAGGTGGCTAACGCTAACGCTAATGCTAACAACGATACATTCCACAAAAGGAATTGGTGACACATTAGCGACGTGTTGGCGATATGTAACTTAAATCACAGTCAAGTGATGTAAAATGTCATGTGTTCACTGTCAGCTCAGTGGTTGACATTCAGTGTTCGGAGGAGGCGGAGCTTCCTGTTGGACTAAAGTCCCGCCTCTCACGACTCTCTATCAGGTAACTATAGGGTTCAGGTTCTGGTTCTGGTCTCTGTCCTGGTCCAGGTCCTTTACCTGCTGTTTGAGGTGCTCTGATGAGACCAAAACAGATGATTGATGATGCATAATGAATGCGTATCGGCAGGTTCTGATTGGAGCATCTCAATACTTCACAGGAACTTCAGTGGTGCATTTCAGTTTTTCTGAAATTGTGTTGCGGCCTGGTGAACTGATCTGTGTTCGGGCAGCTAACATGCTAACCCTCAAGCTAATAATGATGCTAACATTAATTGTCACACAAATCTGTCTGACAATATTGAACGTATATAGAGAGATAATGTGGACAGTAATGCTAACACTAACGCTGCTGAGTTTTAACATGGTGGATTAGCAATGATGCTACGCTACGAACACAATACATAATGTTCTGCTGAAGCTAACTGTGGTGTGGAGCTACATCAAGTGTTGGCGCAATGCTAACGTCTACAAAAAACACTGCTACTAATGCTAAGTTAGCTATTTTCAGCTAAACATAAAACAGTACTGTATTTCTGTTGTTAGCTATAATGTTAACGTGAACTAAAGTGAATACATGCTAATGCTAACAGACTAATAGCAATTACTAATGGTGCCAAAGCTACACATCGGTAATGGAGTTTTTTTATGATGAACGGTAAGTGCTAATGCTAAAACTGCTAGCATCATGTCAATGGCAACATTATCTAAAAATCTAATGCTAACAGCGGTGCTAACAGCGGTGCTAACCCCTAGTCTCGTCCTTTCAGGCAGCGGATGATAAGCCCCGCCCACTTCCTGCAGACCCTGTTGCACGTGGTTCAAGTGGTCGTCAGCTACTTCCTGATGCTCGTGTTCATGACCTACAACGCCTACCTCTGCATCGCCGTGGCAGCCGGCGCCGGCATGGGCTACTTCCTGTTCAGCTGGCGGAAGGCGGTGGTCGTCGACATCACCGAGCACTGCCATTAGCTAGTTTAGCTAGCGCACTAGTTAGCGATCCGATCGGGACGTTTGATTTTTGCTTATCACAATCGCTGAGACGCTAACTAACACTTTCGCTCTATGTTAGCACACTAGCCAACCTTTGGAACGACAAACGCCAGAACGTTGGCGCAGAAAACGAGACACTAACCTGCACACTAATGTCTGTAGTTAGCGATTAATAAATCCGACAAGCACTTTTTTTTTGTCAGGTTTTTTTTTTCGAACTCGGAAGGTTCTGATTGGCCAAATCACGTCATGCTGTCTTATTTCCGTTTTTGTTGCCATGAGAACTGGCAGATTAGTGCCAGCTGCTCTTCGCCAAAACGTTAGCATACGTTAGCATACGTAGCTTACATAATACACTTGTGTTGTTAGTTAGCATTGTTAGCCGCTCGTTAGAGGAGCATCAATCATAAAACAGAATTTAAACATTTATTTAGAATATAATTTATTAGTGAATAAATGTTTTATAAAAGTTTTCATTTAGATTTTTTTTTTAACGAAATTAGTAAAAAGCAACTTTTATTTTTGTTGCAGTTCAATAAAAAACATCTCTTCCACTAAGCAGTGAGCCAAATTGATCAATTTATATTTTAAGAATTACATTTTCATTGAAGAAGTACTCTCCTTTTTTGGGAGAATTCCTATTGGTCGGCGAGCCGGCCAATGAGAACTCTGTTTTAAAAAAATATTCTTTGATTTTAAGTATGAAACTTGAAGCTGCTTCTTGAATCAAACCTTTTAAAACCCCATGTAGTGTTTTCTTGACGTCTTTTCTCGACACCTGTTGCCTTAATGCGGCTCACAAACGTCCCGACCTGAAGCCGGCGGTCCATCTTTAGGTGCTGATCAACACGTTAACGTGGAGGCTCTGCTGCTTTCACTTTAGTACAACTTGGAAACTCTGTGTTGTTGTTGTTTTTCGGGTCTGAGAAGAAATGTGTCGTCAGTGGAGGTCAAAGGTCACCAGGAACAAACAGAGGAAAGACCAAAATTAAAAGACGACGACTTTGACTAACTTCTTCTTTCTGACCTCCACGGATGTGATTTAGTGTGATTGTTTTTATTTTATTTTATCGATTCACACTGACAGGTGGGCGGAGTTTACTTACTGGACCAATCGGGTTGCAGGGACAGAGTGCAGTTACTGGAAGCAGCGTTTTAGACGTTCCCATACCTTTGATCAGTGTGTCGTGTTGTTAAACTGTTCGAGTCTCTCGTGTGAATCTGTTCATGTTGTTGAAAATGAAGTCCAGACTTTATGATTAAAACCGTCTGTGAAGGAAACTGTTCAACACAACATTAAATTGTCTGAAAGATGTTTGAATTGTCAGAAATGCTGGAAATATTGAAAAAATAATAAATTTTATGAAGCAACTCGTATTCGTCTCGTCTGTACGGAGCAAATAAACCTCAGACAGAAAACATATACATAATAAATTAATAATAATACAGTTTGTAATAAAACAACCTCAGTTTGAACATTTTGTTCATGACTTATTTAAAGCTGTGCTGTTTGTTTTTTATTATTTTATTATAAATCTCTTCATCACCTCACAAATACATTTTATAGCATAAAATGAATGAAATGTAACATTAAAACCATGCGGACCAAATAATCACAGAATCTTCAGATTCTATCTTTAAATTATCTAAAACTCAACATATTACTTATTTAAAATGAATATTTAATTTATCTCAGTTTATTAATTAAGAACACAATAGACACTGTGTCAATAATTAAATGATATAACATTTATTATACTGAAATCGGCTTCAGCATTATATGTACTTTTACTTTTGTTACTTCAAGAATGTGTGAGGCTAAAACGTGTTAATTTAAAATAAAAAATACTTTTTGAATGCAGAACTGTTCTCTTGTAACAGAGCATTTTTATATTTTGGATTATAACACTTTTAATTCAGTAAAAGATCAGAGTACGTCTTCCATTATTTATATGACATTAAGGACTTCCGGGAAGAGCTGTTCTTCTTCTACTGACCAGCATGAGGCAGTAATGAGCTGCAACGCCGCCGGTCTGCCGGAAGTAAAGAAGAAGAAGAACTCTAGGTGACAGGTGGATGTTTAGCTGCGGGTCAAATCAATCAGGGACGAATATTCCTCCTTTAAAACATTTCTCCGGTCATTTTACCGGCACGTGGATGTCTTCAATTTGATGAGCTCTGACATCCGGGTCTTATTCACGGTCCTCCCGCAGCTCGTCCCCAGCACCGACCGGCCCTCTGATGGCCTTCAGGCGGCCGGACAGCTTCGATGACCCGCTGTACGGAGCGAGCTACCCGGTCAGAAGCACCGGAGGTCCCGCGGAGCTGCAGCACCACCACTGGGTCACTACGCCACCGGATATCCCCGGCAGCCGCAACCTGCACCACGGAGAGCGGACACCTCACCGTGACGATCCGCTGGGAGAGCACGGAGGTCCCGGAGCTGCAGCCGGCTGGGAGGCTCCGCAGCCCGGCGTACCTCCTGGCGGTGAGTAGGTGTGGAGCAACGGATAATAGTTAGCTAGCAGCATGAGAAAAGTTAGCTAATTATGGCTAATTTACAATGAAAAGTGATTGTAGCAGGCTAACGGCTACATAGCTAACGGGAGGTCTGTCTGATAAGAAGCTAACTAGCAGGCTAATTTACAATGAAAAGTGATTGTAGCAGGCTAACGGCTACATAGCTAACGGGAGGTCTGTCCGATAAGAAGCTAACATGTCAACAAGAAACACTGAAGGCTAAAGATGCGAATACATCATTTATCTTCAGTAATGTATCTTTAGTAAAGGTCATTAGGTCCCTTTTAAGAGTATTGAGACCCTAAACCAAGGTGATGCTTGATCCTCATCCGTGGATAGTTGAGTCTCAAGGTTTGTTAGATGTGCTAACGAACGACGTTAAGGGGATAATCCACACTAAATTGTGGTTAGCTTGCAGGCTAACGACAGAATGGGAACTCAATGCAGCATGCTAGTTGATTGTCAGGGAGCAGGCTAATTGGCCTCTTATGTGAAGTACATGGATATTTTGACGAAGATGAAAGTGTCTTTTAAAATCATTATTGTTTTTGATTTATGAGTTCTACGATTTATGATTGTTTTGTATATTTATGTCTCATAATTATAGAACTACTAAGTGTTATTATTCGTGTCTCATCATATTAATGCTGATGTGTTGTTGTTTCTTGCAGAGCAGCTCAATCGATTTGCTGGATTTGGAATCGGACTCGTCAGGTTGGAAATTAATTCTTATTGATAATAATGGTCGAATAATAAATGTCTTGCTGTCTGATGGAGCTGTCAATCATCATGACATCATTCCCAAACGAGTGTCTGTAGAGCCTGACGGACAAAAAACCTCAAATCAAAAGTCTGTCTGTCTGTCTGTCTGTCTGTCTGTCTGTCTGTCTGTCTGTCTGTCTGTCTGTCTGTCTGTCTGTCTCTCTCTCTCTCTCTCTCTCTCTCTCTCTCTCTCTCTCTCTCTCTCTCTCTCTCTCTCTCTCTCTCTCTCTCTCTCTGTCTCTCTCTCTCTCTCTCTCTCTCTCTCTCTCTCTCTCTCTCTCTCTCTCTCTCTCTCTCTCTCTCTCTCTCTCTCTCTCTCTCTCTCTCTCTCTCTCTCTCTGCAGTCTGTTCACTGAGAACGTCCTTGCTCATCCGTGCATCGTCTTCCGCAGACAGTGTCAGGTATCGGCTCACCTTCTTATCAATAACTGATCAATAACATCTGAGTCTCATCAGGAGGACATGAGTAACACTGAAGGACATCGCCATCTGGAGCTGCAGTCAGCTGTGATAGAAAATATTTAAAATGATTATATATAATTATTATATTTTGTCAAATAAAAAAAATGTAACCAACTTTAAGTCATAAATCATTAAAATGATGTTTAAATTATTGCAACATTGAGTTGATATTCATAATAATGCTGCCCTCTGATTGGCTGGTCTCAGGTGAACTACCACGCCCGATGTTACCACCTGACGCCGTTCAGCGCCGTCGCCGTCATGTACTCCATCACCAAGGCTCAGGTGAAACGCTTCATCACACAAACACGAAGAAATGATAAAAAAGACAGTCATAATATATGGCAAATATTAAAAACATCGATATCAATGAAACTAAGTGTCTTATTATTCTAAAAGTATTTAAATATAAATGACCAATGCTGACTGTACTGACATATTCTATATTATTATTAAATATGAATGGTTTTCAGTGCCAGTGAGTTCTGAGTATTTTCCAGCATTAGAATATGAGCTGTGAATACTCGTGTAGTGTGTGGCTGTGAGGCGTGAGGTCAGTAACGTGTTGTTGTTGTTGTTGTTGTTGTTGTTGGTGTTCAGGGTGTGAAGTCTCTGTGGAAGGGGATGAGCAGCACCTTCATCGTTCACGGCGTCACACTCGGAGCCGAGGGCGTCATGAGCGAGTTCACTCCGCTGCCACGGTAACCAATGAGTATCAGTCCTCTAGTATTACTGTAGTATCTCTGCAGTATTACTCTAGTATCGCTGCAGTATTACTCTAGTATTACTCTAGTATCTCTGCAGTATTACTCTAGTATCTCTGCAGTATTACTCTAGTATCTCTGCAGTATTACTGTAGTATTACTGTAGTATTACTGTAGTATCTCTGCAGTATTACTCTAGTATCGCTGCAGTATTACTCTAGTATTACTCTAGTATCTCTGCAGTATTACTCTAGTATTACTCTAGTATTACTCTAGTATCTCTGCAGTATTACTGTAGTATTACTCTAGTATCTCTGCAGTATTACTGTAGTATTACTCTAGTATCTCTGCAGTATTACTCTAGTATTACTCTAGTATCTCTGCAGTATTACTCTAGTATTACTCTAGTATTACTCTAGTATCTCTGCAGTATTACTCTAGTATCTCTGCAGTATTACTGTAGTATTACTCTAGTATCTCTGTAGTATTACTGTAGTATCTCTGTAGTATTACTCTAGTATCTCTGCAGTATTACTCTAGTATCTCTGCAGTATTACTCTAGTATTACTCTAGTATCTCTGCAGTATTACTCTAGTACTACTCTAGTATCTCTGCAGTATTACTCTAGTATTACTCTAGTATCTCTGCAGTATTACTCTAGTATCTCTGCAGTATTACTCTAGTATTACTCAAGTATCTCTGCAGTATTACTCTAGTATTACTCCAGTATCTCTGTAGTATTACTCTAGTATCTCTGTAGTATTACTCTAGTATCTCTGCAGTATTACTGTAGTATTACTGTAGTATCTCTGCAGTATTACTCTAGTATTACTCTAGTATCTCTGCAGTATTACTCTAGTATCTCTGCAGTATTACTCTAGTATCTCTGCAGTATTACTCTAGTATTACTCTAGTATCTCTGCAGTATTACTCTAGTATCTCTGCAGTATTACTCTCGTATTACTCTAGTATCTCTGTAGTATTACTCTAGTATCTCTGTAGTATTACTCTAGTATCTCCGCAGTATTACTCTAGTATCTCTGCAGTATTACTCTAGTATTACTCTAGTATCTCTGCAGTATTACTCTAGTATTACTCTAGTATCTCTGCAGTATTACTCTAGTATCTCTGCAGTATTACTCTAGTATCTCTGTAGTATTACTCTAGTATTACTCTGGTATCTCTGTAGTATTACTCTAGTATTACTCTAGTATCTCTGCAGTATTACTCTAGTATCTCTGTAGTATTACTCTAGTATCTCTGCAGTATTACTCTAGTACATCTGTAGTATTACTCTAGTACATCTGTAGTATTACTCTAGTACATCTGCAGTATTACTCTAGTATCTCTGCAGTATTACTCTAGTATCTCTGCAGTATTACTCTAGTATCTCTGCAGTATTACTCTAGTATTACTCTAGTATCTCTGTAGTATTACTCTAGTATATCTCTGCAGTATTACTCTAGTATTACTCTAGTATCTCTGTAGTATTACTCTAGTATTACTCTAGTATCTCTGTAGTATTACTCTAGTATCTCTGTAGTATTACTCTAGTATTACTCTAGTATCTCTGTAGTATTACTCTAGTATTACTCTTGTATCTCTGCAGTATTACTCTAGTATTACTCTAGTATCTCTGTAGTATTACTCTAGTATCTCTGTAGTATTACTCTAGTATTACTCTAGTATCTCTGCAGTATTACTCTAGTATTACTCTAGTATCACTCTAGTATCTCTGCAGTATTACTCTAGTATTACTCTAGTATCTCTGCAGTATTACTCTAGTATCTCTGCAATATTACTCTCGTATCTCTGCAGTATTACTCTAGTATTACTCTAGTATTACTCTAGTATCTCTGTAGTATTACTCTAGTATCTCTGCAGTATTACTCTAGTATTACTCTAGTATCTCTGTAGTATTACTCTAGTATTACTCTAGTATCTCTGTAGTATTACTCTAGTATCTCTGCAGTATTACTCTAGTATTACTCTAGTATCTCTGTAGTATTACTCTAGTATTACTCTAGTATCTCTGTAGTATTACTCTAGTATCTCTGCAGTATTACTCTAGTATTACTCTAGTATTACTCTAGTACATCTTCAGTATTACTCTAGTACATCTTCAGTATTACTCTAGTATCTCTGTAGTATTACTGAGTGTTTCTGTCCATAGGGAACTTCCTCACAGGTGGAGTTGGAAACAGCTGGCTGGACATTTACTGCTTAAAGGGTCAGTTTACTTCTTCTGCTGATCTATTGATGAACTTATTTCTTCTTCTGCTGATTGATCTATTGATGAACTGAGCGTTGGTGCAGACCCTGCTTCACGTGTGTGTGTGTGTGTGTGTGTGTGTGTGTGTGTGTGTGTGTGTGTGTGTGTGTGTGTGTGTGTGTGTGTGTGTGTGTGTGTGTGTGTGTGTGTGTGTGTGTGTGTGTGGTCCTCAGGTTAACAGCTGTGGTGGCTCTTCCGTTCTACTGTGCGAGCCTCATCGAGACCGTCCAGGTGACTATTGATGACTCAAATCTTTAGTTTGGAGCTCTGATCAGCGGTCTTGTTGTTTGACTCGGCTGCACATCTCATCTTGGCTCGTTGTTCCTCCTCAGAGTGAGATCGTCCGTGACGACGCGTCGTCCGGGCTGCTGGATTGCGTGCGTGAAGGTTTGACTCGTCTGTTGGGCGTCGGCGCTCCTCACAGTCACCGTCTGCTTCCTCTCAGCTCTCTGCTGCTTCCCACCGCGCTGCACGCCATCCTGCGCTACGCCATCGCCGCCTCCGTCCAGCGGGCGGCGCTGTGGTTCCACCAGCGAGGAAGGAAGCAGCGCGCCGACCCGTCCGACCCGCTGGATGCTTACTTCCCCGAGTTGGCGGCGGCGTGGGCGGGGTCTCTGGTGGCCGACGTGCTGCTGTTTCCTCTGGAGACGGCGCTGCACCGCCTCAGCCTGCAGGGAACGCGCACCATCATCGACGCCACCGACGGCGTGGTCGCCCTGGGTAACGTGGGCAGCCCGCTGGTGCTGCCCGTCAACTCTCAGTACGACGGCTTCTCCGAGTGTCTGCACGCCATCCGCCGCAAGGAGGGAACCGCCGGGTTCTACCGCGGCTTCGGAGCGCTGGCGACGCAGTACGCGCTGCACGGGGCGCTGCTCGCCGCCGCCAGGACGCTGCTGAGGCTGCTGCTGCTGGAGGGGGGGGGCAGCTAGTTCCCACGGAGACGCAGCTTCACTTCCAAAGTTCAAGTTACTCCTGTCACCATGACAACGAAAAAAATCTTTTTCTCTTTACAACGAGAAAAGTGTTAAAACCACGTTATAACACGTCGTTATGACACCTGTTGTAACAGCGAGTCGTCACACTTTTCTCCTGCAATCGCATCGTATTTCCTTCATGTTTAGCTTAGCACAAAGACTGGAAACAGAGGGAAACTGTTAGCCTAGCTTAGCACAAAGACGGGAAACGTTAGCGTAGCTCCATCAAAACAAACATAAATCCACTTTCCAACAACACAAGGTCGGATTCACACGTCGACTCTGAACGTTTGTGTCACGTCGTGATGTCACTTCCTGCCTTCAAACCAAATGTCGTTGTGTTGGTTGTGTGTTGCCATGGAAATGCAGTGTCACTTCCTGTGCAAGCATGACCTCATGACCCCGTGGTGAAAGTAAACATAATAGAAGTGCTGACATGAATACCTTCAGAGTAAAACAGCTGATTTAAATAAACGTGAAGCCACTTTTTATTTGTATAAAGTTGTAAAAATGGAAAATCTATTCAATGAAATGTAGCGTTAGATTAAATTATATGTGAGCCATAAATATTCCATCCAAGATTGATCAGTTAAATCAGAGACGGTGTTTATTGATTTTTCAAAATAAATGTTTGGAAGATCAGGGGAAGATTTAACAGTTATTCAAAGTGCATCTTTTTAAAATCACTGAGCCTGCACGTGTTCATGGTTTGTTGTTTGTTGTAAATGTTGGAACTTTGTGTCGCAGAAAAATAAAATCTGAACTTAAAAATGTGTTTTCACTTAAAATAAAACAAAATGGGTTCTCGTGGAGACGAAGCTTCTTGGTCAATTTCATCAACAACTAAAAGATAATTCATACAAATACAGTTGAATATACACGCGTCACCACAAGGAATACATGTTCAGAAGCTTACTGTGTAGTTTATTGGTTTGACATCATTGAAAATGATCTTTTGTGATTTTTTGGTTAGTAATTGTTTTACTTATTCCAGACAAGTTATTAATGATTATTTGTAATGACTATCAATGTATTCTATTCATTTTATTTATTATATTTCCCTTTTTATTTTTTATTAAAATGATTCCCTTAAAAAATCTATGCATTTAAAAATGTTTTTTTTATCATTGACCAGTTTAAATTAAACTTAATATTTATGTTATTTATATTTTCCTGATTCAAACGGCACCTTCGTGCTCAGAGCGGAACCGTCATGTGAGCGCTCGTTGTTTGCAGTCGGACTCAGTTGCGCGGTGCTCCGCCATGTGTTGTCTCTCTCGGTTCAGCTCCGTCTTTCCGGTTCGTTGGTCCGTTTGTTAGTCGTCGTGTTTATTCGGTGAACTCCTCCGTTATTACCGGACATGTCGAGCGGCGGCAGCTCTTTGTTCTCCGGGTTCCGGGTTCTGGGTCTTTATTCCAACCACGTGCCGCACGCGCTCCGGTACCACAAGAAGCACCGCGAATTCTACGTGGTGACGGCCGTCGGTCAGTGTTTCCACACGTACAACGTAAGACACAATTTACTGTCGATTCAAGTCTGTGCGCGTGCGTGTGTGTGTGTGTGTGTGTTTATAACGTGTTTGTCCTCTGACGGCTCCCGTACAGACCGTCAACATCGGCTTTCTCTCACCTGTCTGTCTCTGTCTCCTCACCTGTCTCTCTGTCGCCTCGTCTGCCTGTCTCTCTCTCCTCGTCTGTCTGTCTCTCTGTCTCCTCACCTGTCTGTCTGTCTGTCTCTCTCCTCACCTGTCTGTCTGTCTCTCTCTCTCCTCACCTGTCTCTCTGTCTCCTCACCTGTCTCTCTGACTCCTCGTCTGTCTGTCTCTCTGACTCCTCGTCTGTCTGTCTCTCTGTCGCCTCGTCTGTCTGTCTCTCTGTCGCCTCGTCTGTCTGTCTCTCTGTCGCCTCGTCTGTCTGTCTCTCTGTCGCCTCGTCTGTCTGTCTCTCTGTCGCCTCGTCTGTCTGTCTCTCTGTCGCCTCACCTGTCTGTCTGTCTCTCTCTCTCCTCACCTGTCTGTCTGTCTCTCTCTCTCCTCACCTGTCTGTCTGTCTGTCTGTCTCCTCACCTGTCTCTCTGTCTCCTCGTCTGTCTGTCTCTCTGTCGCCTCGTCTGTCTGTCTCTCTGTCGCCTCGTCTGTCTGTCTCTCTGTCGCCTCGTCTGTCTGTCTCTGTCGCCTCGTCTGTCTGTCTCTGTCGCCTCGTCTGTCTGTCTCTCTCTCCTCGTCTGTCTGTCTCTCTCTCCTCGTCTGTCTGTCTCTCTCTCTCCTCGTCTGTCTGTCTCTCTCTCTCCTCACCTGTCTGTCTCTCTGTCTCCTCGTCTGTCTCTCTGTCTCCTCGTCTGTCTGTCTCTCTGTCGCCTCGTCTGTCTGTCTCTCTCCTCGTCTGTCTGTCTCTCTGTCTGTCTCTCTGTCTCCTCGTCTCTCTGTCTCCTCACCTGTCTGTCTCTCTCTCCTCACCTGTCTGTCTGTCTCTCTCTCTCTCTCTCTCCTCACCTGTCTCTCTCTCCTCGTCTGTCTGTCTCTCTGTCGCCTCGTCTGTCTGTCTCTCTCTCTCCTCACCTGTCTCTCTCGCCTCACCTGTCTCTCTCTCTCCTCACCTGTCTCTCTCTCTCCTCACCTGTCTCTCTCTCCTCGTCTGTCTGTCTCTCTGTCGCCTCGTCTGTCTGTCTCTCTCTCTCGTCTGTCTGTCTCTCTCTCTGTCTCGTCTGTCTGTCTCTCTCTCTGTCTCGTCTGTCTGTCTCTCTCTCTCCTCGTCTGTCTGTCTCTCTGTCTCGTCTGTCTGTCTCTCTCTCTCGTCTGTCTGTCTGTCTCTCTCTCTCTCGTCTGTCTGTCTCTCTCGCCTGTCTGTCTCTCTGCTCATTAACAGTGTGTGTGACGTGAATAATTCAGTATTTTCTGAATTCAGTTCATAAATATTATTTTAAACCGTTAAAAGTATGTTGACTGACGAGTCCATCAATGTATTGATTGGTTGATGGATTGATTGGTTGATGTATTGATTGATTGATGTATTGGTTGATGTAGTGATTGGTTGATGTATTGATTGATGTATTGATTGGTTGATGTATTGTTTGATCAATGTATTGATTGATGTATTGGCTGATGTATTGATTGATGCATTGATTGATGTATTGGTTGATTGATTGATGTATTTGTGGATTGATGTATTGTTTGGTTGATGTATTGATTGATGTATTGATTGGTTGATTGGTTGATGTATTGATTGATTGGTTGGTGTATTGGTTGATTGGTTGGTGTATGGATTGGTTGGTGGATTGATTGGTTGATGTGTTGATTGATGTATTGGTTGATTGATATTGATTGGTTGATTTATTGGTTGATGAATTGATGTATTGATTGGTTGTATTGGTGGATTGATATTGATTGGTTGATGAATTGATGTATTGATTGATTGAAGTATTGGTTGATTGGTTGATGTATTGGTTGATTGATATTGATTGATTGATGTATTGGTTGATTGGTTGATGTATTGATGTATTGATTGATTGATTGGTTGTATTGGTGGATTGATATTGATTGGTTGATGGATTGATGGATTGATTGATTGGTTGTATTGGTGGATTGATATTGATTGGTTGATGAATTGATGTATTGATTGATTGAAGTATTGGTTGGTTGATTGATGTATTGGTTGATTGGTTGATGAATTGATTTATTGATTGATTGAAGTATTGGTTGATTGGTTGATGTATTGGTTGATTGATGTATTGGTTGATTGGTTGATGAATTTATGTATTGATTGATTGAAGTATTGGTTGATTGGTTGATGTATTGATGTATTGTTTACTTCCAGGTGAACCGGTTGGGGATCGTTGCTGTCAGTGAGTACATTTCAATATATTTAAACGGATCCACTAT
>CM051707.1:805436-832936 GCA_028022725.1 Lycodopsis pacificus | reverse complement strand
ACTCATTAATATCACGTTAAACCTCCAACCTGACTCATTAATATCACGTTAAACCTCCAACCTGACTCATTAATATCACGTTAAACCTCCAACAAGACTCATTAATATCACGTTAAACCTCCAACAAGACTCATTAATATCACGTTAAACCTCCAACCAGACTCATTAATATCACGTTAAACCTCCAACCAGACTCATTAATATCACGTCAAACCTCCAACAAGACTCATTAATATCACGTTAAACCTCCAACCAGACTCATTAATATCACGTTAAACCTCCAACAAGACTCATTAATATCACGTTAAACCTCCAACCAGACTCATTAATATCACGTTAAACCTCCAACCAGACTCATTAATATCACGTTAAACCTCCAACCAGACTCATTAATATCACGTTAAACCTCCAACCAGACTCATTAATATCACGTTAAACCTCCAACCAGACTCATTAATATCACGTTTAACCTCCAACCTGACTCATTAAATATCACGTTAAACCTCCAACCTGACTCATTAAATATCACGTTAAACCTCCAAAACACTCATTTAATATCACGTTAAACCTCCAACCTGACTCATTAATATTGTCGAGGGAGAAAAACTCTCGGAGTGAACAGATGGAGATCAAGGCAATTAGCTTAATTCAAAGCAATACGGTTTATTATAACAGGAGTATTATGCCAGGCAGTCAAGCGTGCACGCGGCCTAATCTCTGCTCTGGAGGAACAGGTAAAATGTACGAAAGACAGGAAAAGCATGAAAAGGCGCGTAAACATCATTGCGCACAACATTATATAGTTTCTTCTTAGAGAAGTCTATTGGTGGAATATAAAGTAGGGGCGGCTCTGTCCTTAGAGGTCAAAGGGCCCGACGGAGCACTGAGCATCATCACTCACACTGGCTCACGATTGGTCCTCCAGCGTTGCATCATCAGTGTGTATGCATGTTTTTGGCACGAGACGCCGGAAAGGTGCAATTCTAAGCTAAGACAAAAGCCTCTGTGTGAATAGATAAGGGGTTCGTCTCCTACGCTCTGCTGGCGGCTCTCCGCCCTAATCTAGTGCTGTAAGCAGGAGGTTTTCTCTTCAGGCCACAGTATCTTTCATTTGTACAGGCAAGCGCCGGAATGCCTTATCTGGAGTTTTTAACCTACTTACTGTGACCTCACAACTCCGCAATATAAGCATACAAGTAAAACGCATGTTATTTTACACAACAATATCACGTTAAACCTCCAACCTGACTCATTTAATATCACGTTAAACCTCCAACCTGACTCATAAATATCACGTTAAACCTCCAACCAGACTCATTAATATCACGTTAAACCTCCAACCAGACTCATTAATATCACGTTAAACCTCCAACCAGACTCATTAATATCACGTTAAACCTCCAACCAGACTCATTAATATCACGTTAAACCTCCAACCTGACTCATTAATATCACGTTAAACCTCCAACCAGACTCATTAATATCACGTTAAACCTCCAACCAGACTCATTAATATCACGTTAAACCTCCAACCAGACTCATTAATATCACGTTAAACCTCCAACCTGACTCATTAATATCACGTTAAACCTCCAACCTGACTCATTAATATCACGTTAAACCTCCAACCAGACTCATTAATATCACGTTAAACCTCCAACCAGACTTATTTAATATCACGTTAAACCTCCAACCTGACTCATTAATATCACGTTAAACCTCCAACCAGACTCATTAATATCACGTTAAACCTCCAACCTGACTCATTAATATCACGTTAAACCTCCAACCAGACTCATTAACATCACGTTAAACCTCCAACCTGACTCATTAATATCACGTTAAACCTCCAACCAGACTCATTAACATCACGTTAAACCTCCAACCAGACTCATTAACATCACGTTAAACCTCCAACCAGACTCATTAACATCACGTTAAACCTCCAACCAGACTCATTAACATCACGTTAAACCTCCAACCTGACTCATTAATATCACGTTAAACCTCCAACCTGACTCATTAATATCACGTTAAACCTCCAACCTGACTCATTTAATATCACGTTAAACCTCCAACCAGACTCATTAACATCACGTTAAACCTCCAACCAGACTCATTAACATCACGTTAAACCTCCAACCAGACTCATTAACATCACGTTAAACCTCCAACCAGACTCATTAACATCACGTTAAACCTCCAACCTGACTCATTAATATCACGTTAAACCTCCAACCTGACTCATTAATATCACGTTAAACCTCCAACCTGACTCATTAATATCACGTTAAACCTCCAACCAGACTCATTAATATCACGTTAAACCTCCAACCTGACTCATTAATATCACGTTAAACCTCCAACCTGACTCATTAATATCACGTTAAACCTCCAACCAGACTCATTAATATCACGTTAAACCTCCAACCAGACTCATTAACATCACGTTAAACCTCCAACCAGACTCATTAACATCACGTTAAACCTCCAACCAGACTCATTAATATCACGTTAAACCTCCAACCAGACTCATTAATATCACGTTAAACCTCCAACCAGACTCATTAACATCACGTTAAACCTCCAACCAGACTCATTAACATCACGTTAAACCTCCAACCAGACTCATTAACATCACGTTAAACCTCCAACCTGACTCATTAATATCACGTTAAACCTCCAACCAGACTCATTAATATCACGTTAAACCTCCAACCTGACTCATTAATATCACGTTAAACCTCCAACCTGACTCATTAATATCACGTTAAACCTCCAACCTGACTCATTTAATGTAACAGTCAGATGTCAGTCTTGTAACGTTTGTTTTCTTCTAGGCTCCATCAACAAGAAGAAGGAACAGAAGAAGAAGAAGGGTTTGTCCTATGAGGAGCTGCGTCTTCCTGCCATCACAGCGTTCTCCTCCGGTGGGTCTCACGCTCGCTCTCTCTCTCTCTCACACACACACACACACACACACACACACACACACACACACACACACACACACACACACACACAGAACTCCTACGAGAACCTCCATTTTAAATACGTCCTCTTCTCTGATTGGCTGACAGCTGCCGCTCGTCAGTCGGACTGGGACGGCATCGTCGCGTGTCATCGTGGTCGCCTAGCAACCACCACGTGGAACTACCAGCGGTGCACCATGGGAGCTCATCACCTGCAGCCGCCGGCCGCCCGCAGGACCGACATCGCCACGGTAACACCGCCTGTGTTTCTCTAAGCTCCTCCCCCTGCTTTCTCTGAAAGGGTCACGTGACTTCCTGTCTCTGTTCACAGGCGGTCGACATCACTTCCTGTGGTAACTTCGCTGTGATTGGCTCGTCGAGCGGCCGCGTCGACGTCTACAACCTGCAGTCCGGCCAGCACCGCGGTTGCTACGGCAACGATGAGACAGGTGTGTTCACCTGTTCTGGTCTGTGATTGGTGCTGTGTCTCTCCATCTGTCATTAACTCCGCCCCCTTTCTGTTCCAGCTCACAGCGGGGTGGTGCGAGGCGTCGCCACGGACACTCTGAACCAGCTGACACTCACCGCAGGCTC
Source organism: Lycodopsis pacificus (assembly GCA_028022725.1). NCBI lineage: Eukaryota > Metazoa > Chordata > Actinopteri > Perciformes > Zoarcidae > Lycodopsis > Lycodopsis pacificus. The sequence goes on along the minus strand of CM051707.1, from coordinate 829,370 downwards.
TGATTGGCTCCTCAAGTTCTGGCGCTTCAAGAGCAGGAAACAGGAAGAGCAGCTGAAGCTACATGCTGCGCCAGCTAGCATGATGCTACACAGAGACAGGTAGCTAACGGTTAGCATGATGTCACACAGAGACAAGTAGCTAATCGTTAGTAAGATGCTATACAGAGACAGGAAGCTAACGGTTAGCACGATGCTACACAGACACATAGCTAACAGTGTTTTCTGTTTCTGTTAGCGGGATGTTAGCATTAGCGCTGGATGACTTCATGCTGCTGGTGGTCGACATAGAAACCAGACGGATCGTCAGGAAGTTTGCCGGTCACCACGGCAACATCAACGACATGGTGGGTCCTGGAGAGCTAACGCAGCTAGCAACCTGCTAATGAAGTTCAATACGAGCTAGCATGCTAACAGGCCGTTCATGCTAACAGCGCTAATATTATTGTTCTCAGACGTTCAGCCCCGATGGTCGCTGGCTGATTACCGTGGCGATGGACTGTACCATTCGTACCTGGGATCTCCCCTCTGGATTGTGAGAATGGAACAGTCCATCCGTATTTACATAATTACATATATTTAATATTAATGAGTTGACAGGAATAACTTTGTGTTTCTTCTTCTTCAGTCTCGTTGACTGCTTCCTGGTAGCCATGGCGCCGGTGGGCGTGTCCTTGTCGCCGACCGGAGACTTCCTGTCGACGGCTCACGTTGACAGTCTGGGCGTTTACCTCTGGTTAGTTACAGCAGCCAATCAGATGTGTTGACAGAATTATTTTGTTTTATATATATATATTTGTTTTTTATGTTTGCAAAGATGACATCACTGATCTGTGTGTTTGAGTCATTGTCAGCTGATATTCTGAAGCAGCCAATCGCAGTGCAGCTCTCCTCCCTCAGGACCAATAAGAGTCTGTGTGGGCCCGTGGGGCTCCGCCCCCTCCCAGCTGACTACCAACCAGCCGAGGTGACGCTGCCGGGGGTCACGGTGGACGAGTCTGAACAGGAAGTGACATCAGAGGAGGTCGATGATGCGTACAAGTCAGCCGAACAGTTGGGGGCGGAGCTTGTGACTCTGTCTCTGCTGCCAGAGTCTCGATGGAAAAGTCTGCTCTACCTGGACAACATCAAGGTGAGTCAACAGAGTACAGGTGAGTCCTCAAGTCTGATCTGGAGTCAGCTCTAACAGCTTCATATGAAATCAGATTACAAATGGTTAAATATGGTCAGAAACATTCAGTAAATAGTGAACAGACTAATAAATCACAGGGAAATACGAAATACTCACCTGTGAATATTACAAGTCAGGGCTTTTATTGTGAAAGGTGAGAAAGGAAGCAGAGTATCTGGTGTTTGTCAACGTTGAAATGAATAATAAAGTTTGTTGTTCTGACTACAGAGCGTGTCGTCTCATAAATCTAGTTTATATATAAACAAAACAATTTATATAATTTGGATTTAAACATAATGTATATATAAACAAAGTACTTATTTGTATTGTTTATAAAAAATAATAAGTGTATAAAATATGCATATATAGATCTAAACATTATAATTTATATATAAATAATATAACTTGCATATAACGACATCATCTGATGTGTGTGTGTGTGTGTGTGTGTGTGTGTCTAGAGGAGGAATAAACCCGTGGCTCCTCCCTCTGCTCCTCCTGCTGCTCCGTTCTTTCTGCCGACTCTTCCTGGTCTCACGCCTCGATTCACGTCGCCCATGGCAACCGAACAGGAAACACAGGTAAAGCTGCCGAACACACAACTCTTCTTCTGTGGTTCCTTCTGTCAACACACAACTCTTCTTCTGTGGTTCCTTCTGTCAACACACAACTCTTCTTCTGTGGTTCCTTCTGTCAACACACAACTCTTCTTCTCTGGTTCCTTCTCTCAACACACACCTTATTTCATAAATCCTGTTTCCTCCTGATCTGTAGAGAAGTCACTGAACATTAATGATGACGATGATGATGATATTTGTTGTTGTCCAGTCGAAGCTGCTGCGTTGGGGTTCGATGTCTCAGAGGTCAGAGTTCAGTTCTGATCTGGAGTCAGCGGTAGAGTCTGGATCATGTGAGTCTGTTTTATTATACAAGTTGTATATAAAATGTCTCAACATATTACTGTACATTTGTTTCATTGTAGTTATTTTTTACTTTGTTAAATTAAAAATGTATGTGTTGATTTTCTAAATACATATTATTTTATCCAAAGCGACTTACAGTCAGTGTATTGAAGAGAACTACGAGTCACCAGAAGTCACAAGTGCATCGAAAGCCGTGTTCACTCGTCTCGTCGCGTCTGTGTTTGTAATCTACACGTGTGAATAATTTGCACCACGCTTGGTGTGAACGCAGCGTCAGAGAGAAAGTACAGAAACAAACATTTGTCCCACAGTGGGGAAATTCGTATTTTTTTATTTTACATTTTTGATCTTTAGCATTTTATTGAATTGATTCGTTTCATATTTTCGATTTTTATAAAGTCTACATATTAAGTATTTAAATTTCTTCTATTTTTTAATATTTAGTGGATTTTAAATGTTTTTCTTTTGATTTTTAAATATTGTTAAATAATATTTTTTCCTAAATGACATCTCATCTGGTTTATTTTTTTGTATTAAAATGTTTTTTTGTGCTGACAATTCTTTTTAAATATAGAATATCTATAAACATGTTTGTGGATAATATTTCATACGTATGAATTTATTTTTATTTATTTATCATGAGAATATAAACTTGTTTTAATAAATCAACTCTCTCTCTGTGCAGTCGATCGCCCGCTGCGTCTCCTGAAGGATTGTGGGCCGGCGGCGCTCTCCGTCGAGCTCACCTGTCTGACATCAGAGGGGGGCGGAGCCAGCGGGCTCCTGCTCGCCTTCATTCACATGATTGACAGCATGTTGTCCAGTGGGCGGGACTTCGACCTGGCTCAGGCTTACCTGGCGCTTTTCCTGAAGGTCAGCCAATCAGAACACAGCATTCATTTATTTATTTATATCACGTTTGTTGACGTCTTCGGTCTTTTATTGTGGTAATTATTTTATCTTTCTTTTTTCAGCTCCATCTCCGCTCGTTGTCACAGGACTCTGTTGCCATGGCAGCGTTGCTCCACCTCGCCTCCCGGCTGGAGGCGGGGTGGGCGGAGCTACGTGTATCATTTGACCAATCACTGTGTCTGCTGTCGTACGCCAAGAGTGCCCTGCTGTGATGCACGCACGCACACACACACACAGAAACACACACACACACAAACACACTTTGTATTTTATTAAAAAGTTGTTGATTCATCGTCTCTGCGTCTGTTTGTGTTTGTGATTTTCTTCAACCACTATCAGAGAAGTACTTCTTGTGTACGGTATACGTGTAGTACTTGTATACAGTACACCAGTGGCGGGCCGTGCATTTCATACCTGGGCCTTCACTGCTGTCCTGCAGCTGAAATACCACTTATAACCACAGCTCATTGTTAAGGCTGTAACTATGTAGGTCTTCGTATTAAACCGTTCACTACGAGTCGAGCATTTAGAGAATGCAAAAGCCTAAATTCAGGAAAACATAATGTTCTCAGCTGGTCTGGCTGTGGGATCCACGTCATTCCTTCATGACAAGCCGCGACCCAAAGAGACATTCTACTTTCACAACATGAGCGCTGAACGCACCTCTCTGCAGAGTCTTACCTCTCAGCACCTTGTGTCATGGTGCAGCTCAACTCAGTCACAATGCATTTTGATTGGCTGAACACTATGACAATCAACAACATCGTCCCCATGTACTTTAACCTGCACTGCATAGAGCCGAGTCTGCAGCATCTGTTCTTACACAGACACAGAGAGGTGAGATCTGAGAGCAACTGAGGAAGACAGGAGCTGTGCAATGAGAAAATAAGATAATGGCAAAAATATTTTTATAAATTACAATACATGTAGTGCATTTAAGAAAAATTATTAAATTATAAAATAAATTATTTTTTTAATTTAAATTTTTTAATATAAATAGCGTTGTGATTCTGTTTAGGCCAGCAGAGAAGGCCTTGCAGGCCCTGACGGCCGCCACTGTAGTACACAAGGAGTACTTCTTGTCTACGCTATACGAGTAGTACTTCTTAACTAGAGTATAAGAGTAGTACTTCTTGTGTCCGGTACATGAGTAGTACTTCTTACTTGCAGTGGAGTATTTTCCACAGATGTAGTATTAGTATTCTACTTCAGTAATGGGCCTAAAGTCTTGGTGATACCGCATGTCAGATGACGTCACGTCCTGACCGGAAGTCTGCAGCGCTGAGTCAGCTGAGACAGGCCGGAAGCAAAACAAACAGCGGGGAGCTCGCGCTGCGGGGGCACCGACACAACTTTATTGAACTTTAAAAATAAGAGTTTCTTTTATATGTTATATATGTTTTTTCGCGGGAAATTGAAGTCAGACACCTCCGTCAGCGAGCGGGTGAAGAGCAGCGCGAGACACGAGGGAGCACGAGACTCGCTGCACTTTGTCCAACGCGGAAGTTCAGTGAGTGAGGTGTTTAATTTAACATACAAAAGTTGTATTAATTTTATCTTCACAGCCGTTTGACTTACAGCAGCGGTTTCAAGTTCTACTAGCAGAAGTAATTATATTAAATATTCTATATTGTTTATTTACACCACAGTGTTAATGCAGTTAACATAATATTTAACAGGATATAACAGTTTTTCAGAGTTTTAATAATGTAAATTATTATATTATTATTCAGAGTTGTATCTGTTAAAGTGTTAAACAGAAGGACAACAAACTAATGATACATCAGAATGTAGGTCCTTTACAGCAGTAAAAGTACTCACGAAAGAATACTCCACTACCAGTAGAAGTATCATTGAGCAGTTTCACTGTTCTGTCTGATGATCCTGCTGCTTTCATGCGTGTGTTGCATGTTAACTCCTTTTATATCCTGTTTATCTACATGAGCTTCATGTTCTATCAGATGTTCTGTGAGAACCTCGTGTCTCTAGAAAGAACAATCGATGTGTTTTACATCTGATCCGAGAGGCTTTTCAAACACCATGTAGCTGAAGGAGGATCTTCTCAGTTTCAAGGATTCAAAGACATTCATAGTCCTCCTACACGAACAAAACACAGGACTTTCCTCTTGTGCCTTTCTTTATTTGCATTATTTTCCAATCGCGCTGACTGTTTGAGCTCTAAGCTTCATGTAAACACAGAGTCCAGGTCTCCTGGTCTGCAGGTTTAGCTGGTCTCCTGGTCTGCCTCCTGGTCTGCAGGTTTTGCTGGTCTCCTGGTCTGCAGGTCTCCTGGTCTGCAGGTTTAGCTGGTCTCCTGGTCTGCAGGTTTTGCTGGTCTCCTGGTCTGCAGGTCTCCTGGTCTCCTGGTCTGCAGGTCTCCTGGTCTGCAGGTTTAGCTGGTTTTTGTAGGCGGTGATGGTCTGCTGCTCTTTATCCACACGCTTCTTTCTCTGGTGTTTATCATTTCTGTCATATTAGCCCTTCAGTCATCGCAAAAGAAGAAAATGGAGACAAAAACTGAAGAATATACAGAATATACTGAGCAGCTGCAACCAGAGAAGTTTTGACATTCTGTTCTGAGGAAACTGATTCAATGAGTCAAACTGTTGCTGTGGCTCCTAGAAACTAAGATCAACTCCAACATGTTTGGAACTGAGGCAAAAATAGACATTTAATTTAATTATAATCGTGTCAAAATAACACGTCCACCAATGTAAATATGCTGAAGTTAAATTTGTACTATTAATAAATTAAATGTGACATTTAGACCGATGATGATTGGTTCTTTGAAAAGTGTTTGTTGGTTTTAATGTTGACAAACAGCTTGATGGTAGAAACGGAATATGAATTTGTCCGGCTGATATTGTTCATCTTCAGCGGGTAATCGGTTAAATAACTGGTTGGAGCGATCCTGGCTGTCAGCACTGGATCCTACATTTCCCATAATGCACCTGTAGCATGTGTTTCATCGGAGTCGTCTCATTGGTTCCTCAGCGATGAAGAGGAATCGGCTGCTGGCCGTGCTGGTGGGCGGAGTCTTCTGCGTGGCTGTGATGTCACTGTACCGCATGCTGGAGATGATGCAGGGGGCGGAGCTTCAACACATGGAGACACCTGATGGACAGGTGGAGAACGTGAGAGCAGCTGAATATTATCAGTGGAGTGATCGAGGTTATGTTCATAACGTACGATGAGTCGATGACGTGTTAAATGACGGATGTAAAATAATCCCTCATCTCTGTCTGCAGGATTTGTCCCGCCTCCAGCAGCAGATTGACAAGTTGGAGCGTCTCCTTAGCGACAACAACCGCCTGGTCGCTACGCTGCGTGACAAACTGTTCCACCGCCAAGCATCATGGGTAAAAGGAGGGACGGGCAATGTGAGCTCAGGCTCCGCCCCCAGCCGAGCTGACTCTCTGCCTGGCTGCCGATTGGCCGAAGAGACGAAGGACGGAGCCGATGGAGTGCAGGTTAGCTTAGCACATGCTAACAGCTGTTTTTACAGACAGTGCTTTGGAACTGTGCTGAAGTTATTTTCACATCAACAGAATTTATTGCAACAAACATAACAACAGAAAATACTGAAAATATCGAGAACAAAACTGATTAATGTTCACTGGAGGATTAAAGCTGCTTTTGATATTAATAACTGAGCGTTATTGTAGCTTTTCATTCATATTTGTTGAGAAATCAGTAGTTGTTGAACAACATGTGAAGTATATAAGCGTGGTATCAGTAAATAATAATATATAGATTATATATTATATATAATAAAGTAAAGTACATTTGTATCTGTGTGTTTCTGTGTTTTAGCTGCTGGACGTTTACGACTTGTTAACGTTCGAGAATCCAAACGGCGGCGTCTGGAAACAAGGCTTTGAGATCAGTTACCACGGTGACGAGTGGGCGGAGCATCCTCTGGAGGTGTTCGTGGTTCCTCACTCTCACAACGACCCCGGTGAGGAACGTCCGCGTCCCACACGGCCCAGCTGCTCCGACACTCCCAAACTAAAATCCACTGTGTGTGTGTGTGTGTGTGTGTGTGTGTGTGTGTGTGTGTGTGTGTGTGTGTGTGTGTGTGTGTTGCAGGCTGGTTGAAGACGTTTGAGAGTTATTATCAGGACCAGACGAAACACATCCTCAACAACATGTTGATCAAACTGACTGAAGACAGCAGGTACTCCTCTTCATCTTCATCTTCATCTTTTTATTTCACCTGAACTTCAAGTTCAGACTCAAACCAACAACATGTCGGTCCGTCTCTCAACACCGTCTCACTTCCTGTCTGTGTCTCATTGGTTCTTTAAAAACACAAACGTACAGTTTCATGTCGTTTTTATCAAATAGCAGGAAATAGTGACTTTGTCGGGGACTATTTTCAGCGGCGGATGAATCTACTCTGTGTGTCTCAGGACTCTTTCAATATATCTGACCATCTGTCCAGGAGAAGATCTTTGTTTGTTTCTGTTTGAAAGAGTTCATGTTCATCACAAGTGATTGACAGCTTATGTTCATCAGGAGGAAGATGATTTGGGCAGAAATCAGTTATTTCTCTAAATGGTGGAAGGACATCGACGAGCAGAAGAGAGAGATGGTGAAACGGTAACTTCAGCATCCGGCTTTACACCCAAATACAGAACGAGTCAAACAAATGAAAAAACAGCAATAAAACAAACAAACTAATCATAAAAGAACAATTGAGTAAAATAAATCAAGATGTTTTTGTCTTTTAAACTAAACTCCATTTTAGTTTTTCCAAAACCTTTGTCTCAACTTCCACTTTTCTGTCTGTTTCTCGCGTTCTTTAATACGTGCTCTGTGATTGGCCAGCCTGCTGGGGGCGGGGCAGCTGGAGCTGGTGACGGGCGGCTGGGTGATGGCCGACGAGGCGAACTCTCACTACTTCGCTCTGCTGGATCAGCTGATCGAGGGACACCAGTGGATCCAGACACACCTGGGTCAGTGACGCTTCGACTGCTTTCGCTCTGCGTGACGTCAGCGTAACCGGTGTCTCTCTGTCCAGGTGTGAAGCCCAGCAGCGGTTGGGCGGTGGATCCGTTTGGCCACTCCCCCTCCATGGCCTACCTGCTGAAGGGGGCGGGGCTTAGCAACATGGTCATCCAACGGGTTCACTACGCCGTCAAGAAGCACTTCGCCCAAAAACAGATGCTGGAGTTTCTATGGCGACAGAGCTGGGGTGGGTGCGGAGCGAGAGGCCCCGAAATATAAAATATCAACATTTTATGTGTCGAAACATGGAAAATTAAATGAAGAAAAAAGGCAAAAAGTAAATAATTGTAACCATATTAACAAAAGTGGAAAATTGAAGGATGATAAACGGATCATTAAATGTTTAATTAGTATAATAACTTGATTAATAATAGTAAAAAGAACAAATACACAGTAAAACAGATGAATGAGATAAAATAATAAAGATAAATAAGATCATGTAATAAAATCACACAAACAAAACAAAAGCATTTGTAATTAAAAAAAAAAATGTATTTAATAAATTAAAATAAACAAACTTTAAACAAATTATTTAAATTATTAGTTAAAAAAGGTTTTATTAACAAAAAAAAAATCTGACTTTGGGAGAAAATTTTGAGGAAAACGCCTTTTAGGATTATTTATCTGATTTCCATTATATTAAATTTACATTCTGTGTAAAATATGTAAATCTCTGCTTTGTTTCTCTAACTCCGCCCACTTTGTGTCAGACTCCTCCCCCCGCAGTGACATGGCGTGTCACATGATGCCGTTCTACAGCTACGACGTGCCGCACACGTGCGGTCCCAACCCGGCGGTTTGTTGTCAGTTTGATTTCCACCGGCTGCCGGGGGGGCGGCTCTTCTGTCCGTGGAAGATATCGCCGCAGCGAATCACAGAGCAGAACGTCGAGGAGCGGTGAGCAGGACAATGATGAATAATTATTATGAGAATATGGATTCCTTTTGAATCGAGTTCTGTAACTTTAAGTTTTCTGACTTTTCTTCTTTATATTTGGTTAGGGTTAGGGTTGATTTCGTGACTTTTATTTTTGCATTCTGACTCATGGTGAGTTATTCGCGCTAGACGCACCGGAGAGGGGGAGTGGCTTATCTCCATAGAAGACCAGAACATCTGGAGGAGCTCCGTGGATTTGATTGAGATGTATTCACTGTGTAGCTGGTTTGCTACCGCTCTATGAACGGATCAAAAAGATCCAGACATATCGACATCATGTTGCTGATTTGTAAAAAGTCTGAATTCATGTTTTGTTAGTTCTCTCAAGACAACAAGCAAAATACTTTTTAAATACTTTTCTGAATGGAGTTTGGATCGATCGGTGCTATGCTACGCTAACATTGTAGCAGCTCCATCAACACTCAACATAATGTCATACAAACGTAAATACGGCTGTTGTCATGCGTGTTGTCACGTTGATGGCGTGTTGTCATGTGTGTTGTCACGTTGATGGCGTGTTGTCATGCGTGTTGTCACGTTGATGGCGTGTTGTCATGTGTGTTGTCACGTTGATGGCGTGTTGTCACGTTGATGGCGTGTTGTCACGTTGATGGCGTGTTATCATGTGTGTTGTCACGTTGATGGCGTGTTGTCATGTTGATGGCGTGTTGTCATGTTGATGGCGTGTTGTCATGTTGATGGCGTGTTGTCATGTGTGTTGTCACGTTGATGGCGTGTTGTCATGTTGATGGCGTGTTGTCATGTTGATGGCGTGTTGTCATGTTGATGGCGTGTTATCATGTGTGTTGTCACGTTGATGGCATGTTGTCATGTTGATGGCGTGTTGTCATGTGTGTTGTCACATTGATGGCGTGTTGTCATGTGTGTTGTCACGTTGACGGCGTGTTGTCATGTTGATGGCGTGTTGTCATGTTGATGGCGTGTTGTCATGTTGATGGCGTGTTATCATGTGTGTTGTCACGTTGATGGCATGTTGTCATGTTGATGGCGTGTTGTCATGTGTGTTGTCACGTTGATGGCATGTTGTCACGTTGATGGCGTGTTATCATGTGTGTTGTCACATTGATGGCGTGTTGTCATGTTGATGGCGTGTTGTCATGTGTGTTGTCACGTTGATGGCGTGTTGTCACGTTGATGGCGTGTTATCATGTGTGTTGTCACGTTGATGGCGTGTTGTCATGTTGATGGCGTGTTGTCATGTGTGTTGTCACGTTGATGGCATGTTGTCATGTTGATGGCGTGTTGTCATGTGTGTTGTCACGTTGATGGCGTGTTGTCATGTGTGTTGTCACGTTGACGGCGTGTTGTCACGTTGACGGCGTGTTATCATGTTGATGGCGTGTTGTCGTGTGTTGTCACGTTGACGGCGTGTTGTCACGTTGACGGCGTGTTATCATGTTGATGGCGTGTTGTCATGTGTGTTGTCACGTTGACGGCGTGTTGTCATGTGTTTTGTCACGTTGACGGCGTGTTGTCATGTGTGTTGTCACGTTGATGGCGTGTTGTCATGTGTGTTGTCACGTTGACGGCGTGTTGTCACGTTGATGGCGTGTTGTCATGTGTGTTGTCACGTTGACGGCGTGTTGTCATGTGTGTTGTCACGTTGACGGCGTGTTGTCATGTGTGTTGTCACGTTGACGGCGTGTTGTCACGTTGACGGCGTGTTGTCATGTGTGTTGTCACGTTGACGGCGTGTTGTCATGTGTGTTGTCACGTTGACGGCGTGTTGTCATGTGTGTTGTCACGTTGACGGCGTGTTGTCATGTGTGTTGTCACGTTGACGGCGTGTTGTCATGTTGATGGCGTGTTGTCATGTGTGTTGTCACGTTGACGGCGTGTTGTCATGTGTGTTGTCACGTTGATGGCGTGTTGTCATGTGTGTTGTCACGTTGACGGCGTGTTGTCACGTGTGTTGTCACGTGTGTTGTCACGTGTGTTGTCACGTGTGTTGTCACGTGTGTTGTCACGTTGACGGCGTGTTGTCATGTGTGTTGTCACGTTGACGGCGTGTTGTCATGTGTGTTGTCACGTTGATGGCGTGTTGTCACGTTGATGGCGTGTTGTCACGTTGACGGCGTGTTGTCATGTCGACAGAGCTCTCCTCCTGCTGGACCAGTACCGCCAGAAGTCTCGTCTCTTTCGCTCTCCCGTCCTTTTCGTCCCGCTCGGCGACGACTTTCGGTTCGTGGAGTCGAGCGAGTGGGACGCTCAGTTCGGTAACTACCAGAAGCTCTTCGACTACTTCGACCAGCACCCGGAGCTCCACGTCAAGGTGAGACACCTGAGGCTGAGGGGGGGGCGGGGCATGAGGGGAGGACACAAACTGTCTCTTTAAATATCCCGATGTTTCTTCTTCTCTCGTCTGTTTTCAGGCTCGGTTCGGAACTCTCTCGGATTACTTCGAGGCTCTTCATCGGCGTCTCAACGCAGCAGGAACGACTCTGCCGACACTTCGCGGCGACTTCTTCACATACGCCGACCGAGACGACCATTACTGGAGCGGATACTTCACCTCCAGACCGTTTTACAAACGCCTCGACAGAACGCTGGAGGCCACACTCAGGTACGCCGTCTCACCTGTGATGCAGGTGCGTTAATGAATCTATGGCTCAGGTTTGGTTTTTAACTAATGACTCAGTTATGTTATATCTGTCTTCATATTTTGTTTTCGTATCACGATTTTTATATTTTTTACTTTGCTTTTGTATTTATCCATAATTCTTTGGAATTATTATCTTTATTCAAAATGTATGTATGTCTTTATTTAGGTGTATTTATAGTGTAATTACATTTTGTGACTTAATTTTTTATACTAACTCTTTAAAAATCGGTTCGTACCTTTTTATTCCCTCAGAATGTTTTCATCTTGTTTTCCTGTTCTTCACTGAAAGACTTTCTTCTTCTCTGACAGAGCGACAGAAATCCTCTTCAGCTTGACGTTGGCTGAAATGCGTCGTTCCCGTGGCGACGGTCGTCTGGTCTCAGACTTCCCGGCGCGTGAACACTTCAAGCGTCTGACGACGGGGAGGCGGAGCTTAGCGCTGTTCCAGCACCACGACGCCGTCACCGGCACCGCCCGCGACCCTGTCGTGGTCGACTACGGCACCAGGTGACGACTTCCGGTTAGCAACCTAGCCTGTTAGCAATAGCATGTTGGGATAGAATCAGTCAGTTTTAGTAATGGAAGGTGAATTATGTTAGCATGTGGATACGCTAGCATACGGTAGGAATTAACAGGTAGAAACTTGATGTTAGCATGTTAGCTTAAACAAGGGGCTACATTAGCATAACAGGTTAGGTTCAAACTTTGTATTAGCTTGTTAGCATCTTAGCTAGGATTATTTATTTACAATTTGACACTTATTTAGGTCATTCTATCTAAACAGGTAAAAACTAAATGTTTGACTGTGTTAGCATGTTAACTTAGCACATACAAACTAGCAGGTGTTAGCATGTGATAGCATACATTAATAGTGTTTGTTTAAAATAAGTTGTTACTTTTTAAGCGTTTATCCTAAATTTGATTTGTTTATATGTTTAGTTTTAATGATGATTTGTTCCCACATAAATTTCTAAATACTAAATTAATTCTCACATATAAATCAGTGTTAGCATTTGTAGCACCTGACACTCTTTAGCATCTTGAGCGTTAGCATGTGTTTGTCTCATTTGTCCCTCCATGCTCTCAGTCGAAGGATGGCGTCGCCACTGGCAACGGTAACAGGTACCGCCTGGCTTAGTGTTAGCTGTTAGCGTTAGCTTCCCATCATTCCCATTCAGTTAGCATTAGCATCTAACACTCATTTCACATTAACGTGTCTCCCAGTGTAGTTTCTCAGTCTTTGTTTTAAGTAAAGTTTGTGTGTAAAATAATGTGTTACAGTGCAGACACTAAAGACTTTATTAATCAATCAATGTAATCTCACGTTTGCATTTTGAATGAAGTCAATCAAATAAATTAAAAACAAAAAAATGAATTCAGTAAAATTTCTGAAAATCAAAACATTTATAATAAAAAATGAACAGAAACTCAAAGAACTACATTTTATTTTACAGGTTGTTTCGCTCCATCTTGAACCTGCACAACGTGCTGCAAAGCTCCGCCCACTGGCTGCTCCTATTGGACAAGAGCCAGTACCACCACGACCAATCAAAACCCTTCATGCAGATGGTGACCTTTGAACACTTTTTCTACAAAGAATATTTTCTTAATATTTTGTATATTTTAAGGGAATAAAACAGAATAGATTCTGAAATATAAAAAAACAACAAGTAAGTACAGTTTAACTGTGATGTGTTCAGGTGTAAAAACACCTGGAGTTTTTCAGAAATAACAGGTACAGATGTAAAGAAAGAAATGTACATATTTATTAAACAATCCCTCAGAGGTTGATGTTGTGCTAAATGTTTTTAAGGATAACGTGATGCCAGCGCACGACGCTCTGCCCCGGAAGACGCCGCTCACGCTCAGTGACGAGCCCAGGTGAGAGGGGCGGGGCTTACGGAGGGAAGAGGCGGAGTCAGACTAGCTTCATTTCTTATTTTCTGACACAAATGTTTATTATGTTCTCAGTAACTAGTGATTCATCAAGTTGCACCATTCAATCTAAATAACGTTTCATAATTTAAGGTGTGTTGTGTTATTTTAGTGAAATGTATGTTTAAAATATATATATATATATATATATATATATATATATATATATATATATATATATATATATATATTTAATATATATAAAGTCTGACTATTAATTTGAAAAGTCTGACTATTAATTTGAAAAGTCTGACTTTTAATTTGAAAAGTCTGACTTTTAATTTGATATATATATATATATATATATATGTTTCAGGTCATTGATCATCTTTAACCCGACGGAGCAGCTCCGTTCGTCCGTCATCAGCGTCGTCATTGACTCTCCGGACGCTCGCGTTGTCGATGCAGAAACGGGTCGACCAATGGCTGCACAGATCTCTGCGGTGTGGGCGGAGCCGAGCCGAGCTTCATCAGAACACTTCCAGGTGAAGAAATTTTAAATTATTTAATGTACAGTTATGTATATTTTTTTATCTGTAATTGTTTTTTTTTTATCATTATTATTATTATAATTACACAGTTTTGACTTGTTTTAATATGTTGATTATTCCTGGTTAATATTAAGCCCCTCCCCTAAACAATGACAGCTGAGCTGAGTCCAATCACAGCTGAGCAACTTTTATATTTTTCACCTCCAGCTCGACTTCGTGGCTGAACTTCCTCCTCTGTCGCTCGTCGTGTATCATGTGACCAAAGCCTCGGCTGGCTCCGCCCACCGGGCTCGGTACACCTTCCATCGCCGTGGCAACCCACCGGCTATCCAGTCGGAACACTTCCAGGTGTCCGGCCCAGAGGCCGACGCCCCCCTGTCGCTTAGCAACAAGCACATCCAAATATGGAGCTCCCCGGAGACCGGCCTGCTGCAGGTCAGACTTTTCAAATTAAAAGTCAGACTTTTCAAATTAAAAGTCAGACTTTTCAAATTAAAAGTCAGACTTTTCAAATTAAAAGTCAGACTTTTCAAATTAATAGTCAGACTTTTCAAATTAATAGTCAGACTTTTCAAATTAATAGTCAGACTTTTCAAATTAATAGTCAGACTTTTCAAATTAATAGTCAGACTTTTCAAATTAAAAGTCAGACTTTTCAAATTAATAGTCAGACTTTTCAAATGAATAGTCAGACTTTTCAAATGAATAGTCAGACTTTTCAAATTAAAAGTCAGACTTTTCAAATTAATAGTCAGACTTTTCAAATTAATAGTCAGACTTTTCAAATTAATAGTCAGACTTTTCAAATTAATAGTCAGACTTTTCAAATTAAAAGTCAGACTTTTCAAATTAATAGTCAGACTTTTCAAATTAAAAGTCAAGACTTTTCAAATTAAAAGTCAGACTCTTCAAATTAAAAGCCGAAAATAAAAATGACAACAAACCTTTATATACTTGTTTATGCTAAATATGAGGGTCATCGTCCAATAATAAATAAACATACATTTGTATCAAGGAAGCATATTTGTCCACGTTAATAATTTACAGCCCAAGTTGTGGTTGTACATTCACATTATTAACATTCTTACGAACTTATTATCATCTTTATAAATCTAATATTGTTTGAATTATTAATTAATGAATCTATTTCCAGTGTGATATTCATAATTCTGTTTTACCAATAAAGTTTCTTCAAAATGTTTTCTCTTGACTTGTAGAAGCTGCGCCTGCAGTCCGGTCTGGTCCGTCAGGTCCAGGTCCAGTTTCTGTGGTACGGAACCAGAACCAGCCAGGAAAAGAGCGGAGCCTACCTGTTCCTACCGGGGGAGGAGGGGGCCCAGGTAAGACCAGAACCACAACCACAAACCAGAACTAGAACCAGAATCAGAACCAGTGTGAACCAGGTCAGTCAGACCAGGACTAAATGTCTTTTGCAGCTCTACTCGTCCTCAGAGCCCCCCCTGGTTCGGGTCTCCAGAGGTCCGGTCTTCTCTGACATCACTTCCTGTTTCCGACACTTCACACACACGGTCCGACTGCTCCACCTGGACGGTAATGAGAATATATATAATAATAATTATATATATATATATATATATATATATATATATATAAAATATATATAAGATAATATATAATACATAATAATTCACTTCATTAAAAAAAATATTTCAAAATAAAAGTCTCCTGTCTGCGTCTGCCTCAGGGCATGCTGGGAGATCCCTGGAGATTTCCAACATGGTGGACATCAGGTCAGAGGTCAACCGGGAGCTCGTCATGCGGCTCGTCAGTGACGTCGCCAACGGCAACCGTTTCTACTCCGACCTCAACAGCTTCCAGGTTCATTTACATATCAGCTGTTAGATGATGTCACCAGGCTCATTTACATATCAGCTGTTAGATGATGTCACCAGGTTCATTTACATATCAGCTGTTAGATGATGTCACCGGGTTGATTTACATATCAGCTGTTAGATGATGTCACCAGGTTCATTTACATATCAGCTGTTAGATGATGTCACCAGGTTCATTTACATATCAGCTGTGATGTCACTCCTCTTCATCACGTGCTTTGTTGTTAGGTTATTGATAGTTATAATTGATAGGTTATTGATAGATGAGTGATTATGGATGATGTGTGTAGATGCAGCAGAGGAGGACTCTGGGTAAACTCCCCCTGCAGGCCAACTTCTACCCGATGACGTCGTCTTCGTTCCTTCAGGACTCTACGTCTCGTCTGTCGCTGCTGTCGGCTCAGAGTCAGGCGGTCGCTTCGCTCCGGCCGGGTGAGTCACGTCATCGTATTATGGCTTCATGAAAACACCAATGAAGCTTCTTCGTCAGTGAACGTGATGACCTGTGACCTGTGACCTGTGCAGGTGAGCTGGAGGTGGTGTTGGACCGGCGGCTGCAGCAGGACGATAACCGTGGCCTCGGTCAGGGCGTCACCGACAACAAGCTGACGGCGAGTCTCTACCACCTGCTGCTGGAGGACAGGAGGGGCGGGGCTCAGGTGAGGGGGCGGGGCACACAGTGAATGTGTCGGTCCTGATGTGGTGAAAGTCTCAAAGCTTCATGTTAAATTCAGTTTTCTCTTTAATGTGTAAAATTAATAAAACGACTTTTCAAACCGGTTTCACCATCGAACCAAAAATATGAAAACCAGCAAAGACTTTTGAGTTATTGTGTCACATTTATTCAATTCATATAAAACAATATTTTTATATGATTTCAATAATTCAATTAGGTTTGAATTAATTAAGTTTTGGAGAATAAAACTTTTGTCTCTTTGTAGTTGGTATAAATATATATATATTATACAAATATATATATATATATATATATATATATTATACAAATATATATATATATATATATTATACAAATATATATATATTTGTTTGTCATTCTTTCCTAAGTTTTTATTTATATATATTTATATAGTTTTATATTCATAAATATGTATATATTTTTTGTATTTAATATATTTGTTCAGTTTTTTCTTTTCTCTTTTGTATGTTTTTTTTTTTTTTCATCCGACAGGAAGTGGGAGGAGCCTCAGTTCAACACCTGTCCCTGCTCGCCCACCTGACCTCGCTCTCCCTCAGCCACCCGCCAATCTCCATGGTCGCCCCTAGCGACAGCCAGGTGCCGAAGCTCCGCCCCTTCCTGCCGCTCCGCTCGTCGCTGCCGTGTGACCTTCACCTGCTGAACCTGAGGACGCTGGAGGACCCGCAGGTAACACCTGGAAACACCTGGAAACACCTTTAAAATATATTGATTAATTAAAACTTCAATAGCAGATTTAAATAACTGTAAATGTATAATATTTATAATAAAAAGTCAGAAAAAACAATTACACCTGAAACTACAATAATCCATTATTTTAATAATCGATGACACGTAAAGTTCTCCAAGATCTCCGTTTGGTTCTTTGGCGCCTCCTCTGGTGATACGGTGTAACTACACTGTGATGTTTGTAAAGTTTCATCAACATCAAAACAAACAACTTGAATGTTTTGTTTGTGTTTGTGGACAAACAGGAAGCAGAAAGTCCGTCACAGGAAGTGGCTCTACTCCTCCACAGGAAGGGCTTTGATTGTAGCTCCGCCCCCGAGCCGTCACTTGAGTGCACGTGGAGCGCGCACGAGGAGGTGAACAACACGTATTATTTATTTATTTTGTATTAATTACTTGAAGCCATAATTCCTTTTTTTTATTGATACGTTTTCAAAATAACATTAAAAAGTTACATCAAATATAACTTGTTTTTAATGTGTTTTTGTCTTTTTAATGCTGTTGATATTTAATTATTTTCCTTAAGTCTTTTTCTAGAATTCGGTAATTACATTTGAAATGTTCTTTGGTTACTTTTGTCTCTGAGCGGACTTCCTGTTCTGTGTTCCAGGTGAACTTGGACGATCTCTTCTCTCCTCTCCGGTTCCGGTCGGTCCGTCGGTCCGGTCTCACTCTGCTGCGAGAAGACGACGAACCGGAATCCGCCCGGCAACAGCAGCTGCCGCGCATCACCAGCCTGCGACCAATGGAAATCAGCGCCTTCCGGGTCGAGATCGACTAAATAACAAGAACGAACGAATCAGAAGCGACATGAAAACCAACATTATGTCGAAATATAAAACACAACGAAGCTGGAAAAGATAAAGATTATTATTATACACTTTAAATGTAAAGTAAGCAGCTAAGATGAAGATCAGTTAAACAGGTTTGTTAATGTTAAAAAAACATCAATAAAAAAGGGAAAAGACATAAAATACACAAATTATTTAATTATTTTTAATTATTATAAATTGACAAAATATTAAATATAAAATGTAACAAATGAAGGAATTAAATCTTTAAACTGGAGGTGTCTGTTAATGTGACAATATTTTACATGTTTCTGCTGTGAATTATAGAAATATTAATATAAAATATATAAAAAATATTTAAAAAACAGGTCCTTCTAAAGGTCAAAGGTCAGAGAGAAAACACTGAAATTTTGCTATGGCAACAAAATGGGACCAAACCAGTCGTTACGTGTGTGTGTGTGTGTGTGTGTGTGTGTGTGTGTGTGTGTGTGTGTGTGTGTGTGTGTGTGTGTGTGTGTGTGTGTGTGTGTGTGTGTGTGTGTTCATAAAATGTGGAATTGTGGGTAAACTGTAATTTAGTGTAATTGTACATGAATGTTTCCAGACTGCATATATTTCACGTATTTAAATATTTACTCGTTAAATGTTGAATATTTGTTTTAATAGAATTTGCTGTATTTGCTGTGAAAGAGACATTTTGGGAAAAACTCTTAAATCTTCTGGGTATTTTTTTAATTTAGAATTTCTTTATATATATTTTCTATGAAGATGTTTATTGTTGAAACAAATCTGAAAATGAAAAATGTATTTTTTACTTTCATGAAGCTGTTAAAATGTTTTGCTTTTCGAGTTTATTTTGGGACAAATTCATGGTTTTAATACAAAATAAATTATTGTTTAATTTTCCTTCTTGTTCGTGATTTGTTTTTTTTTGCAGTTGCATTATATATATATATATATATATATATATATATATATATATGAGTGATGGACATTTTTCACTGCATTCTAATCTTTTAAAGATAATAAATAATTGATTTACTGAGAAAATAATTGGCAGAAAAAAACCATCAACTGGCTAAATAATGTTAAAACTGGCCAACAAAAAATAGCAAAAAAAATCACATTTGATATTTTAATATGAAAGAAAGCTTTCGCTAGCAGACCGCTAACATCCTTAGCATTCGTCGATGAGAGTTTGCAGTAGCCTCGCTAGCATAAGCCAACAGACCTTTCCTTTAGCACCTAGCTAGTTGACTTTAAAATATGGAGGTGAAGCATTTTCTCTACAGAAACCGAATAATTAAAATTTTGTGACAGTTCAATTCTAATAAAAGTGTTTTTGTTTCAGACATTTAATCTCAGCGAGAGAGCACCGCGAAAAACAGGACAGCGTCAGCGAAGCTGCTCCTGATTGGTTAACTGATTCCATCGCTGGCTAATGATTGGCTCCTGGTTGCTAGACCATCATTTTACTCTCTCTGTGTCTCTCTCTCTCTCCCTCTCTCTCTGTGTGTGTCTCTCTCTCTCTCTCTGTGTGTGTCTCTCTCTCTCTCTGTGTGTGTCTCTCTCTCTCTCTCTCTGTGTGTCTCTCTCCCTCTCTCTCTGTGTGTGTCTCTCTCTCTCTCTCCCTCTCCCTCTCTCTCTGTGTGTGTCTCTCTCTCTCTCTCTCTCTCTCTGTGTGTCTCTCTCTCTCTCTCCCTCTCTCTCTGTGTGTGTCTCTCTCTCTCTCCCTCTCTCTCTGTGTGTCTCTCTCTCTCTCTCCCTCTCTCTCTGTGTGTGTCTCTCTCTGTGTGTGTCTCTCTCTCTCTCTCTCTCTCTCTCTCTCTCTCTCTCTCTCTCTCTGTGTGTCTCTCTCTCTCTATCTCTCTGTGTGTCTCTCTCTCATACAGTCTTTCAGGTCTTAGGGATCTTTAGAAGTCTTCCCCCCTCCTCCACCCCCCCCACACACACCCCACACCCCATTTCAAAATAAAAGCCCCAGAGAGTGAATTCTAACTGAACAGCTTGTGATGAAGCCTGTCATTTAATAACCTCTGTTTATGTGTGTCAAACATTATGATTATGTCTCCTCCTACTACTACTATTACTACCACTACTACTATTACTTATACTACAACTGCTACTACTGCTATTCATGCTACTACCAGTACTAATACTACTACAGCTATTAGTACGACTGCTACTAGTACTACTACTACTGCTACTTCAAATACTGCCATTACTTTTACTACTACTACTACTACTACTGTTATATTAAATACTACGACCAATACTACAGCTATTACTACTACTACTGATACTAGGCTACTATTTCTTCTGAATACTAATACTTCTTCTAAATACTAATACTTCGACTACTAATGATACTTCTACTACAACTACGACTTCTACTATTACAAATATCACTACTGCTACTACTACTACTTATTCTAATGCTACTAATACTTCTACTACTAATAATACTTCTACTTCAACTACAACTTCTACTACTATTACTACAAATATCACTACTTCTGAAACTTGTTTAAGCTACAGAAACTGGCATGTTGTTCGACGGTTCTTCTAGAACCAGACAGGAAAGGGATCTCCAGGAAGCCTCTGCTGGTCTTACAATGACTCTCTTTTCCAGCGTCCATCTGCAGTGTAAGTGATGTAGCTGGGCTGCTTCCCCTCATTTGGCCCGTGATGACGCTCTGACTCATGACAACTACGGCTGTGGACAGGGGAAGACTGTGTGGCAGCTGAACTATGGTTATGGTTACTGTTAGGCAACTAAACAAAACTTGGTTACAGTTCAGGAAAGATGGTGGTCGAGATTAATAAAATAGAAAGTTTTAATTGCAGGTCTGTCACAGGATGCAAACTCTGGTCTCCCACATGAAATGTTACACCTTGTTACATAAAGGCCACATCACTTCCTGCTTTACCACTGGATGTTGGATTTGCACATAAATTGTGAGATGCAGAATCATCCAACACAGATGTGGTCTCCAGGGATACTGGACCAGGCTTTTGAGAGCGCCGTTGAAACAGCGACTCCCTTTCAACCTTAAAATACATTTAGCTGAGGTGAATCCCACATCACAATCATCTTTATTTGCCAAGCACGTGTGCACGTACATGGAATTTGACTGTTGTTTGTTGCCTCCCTCTTGATTCACTGACACAGAAAAAGAGAACACAGCGGTTGTATGCCTCCGTCAATCAGTCATGTTGCAGTTCACATCCATGTCCAAAATATCACCACTTCATTTTATCTTGTTAGACATTTGTGTGGACATGTCATGATTAGCACGATGACCAACAATAAATCAAAACAATAAAACATCACAACTTGTGAAACACATTGTCAGCCACTTTATTTTCTGTGCTTATGACACTCGCGCTTCATTTTCAAAAGGCTTGCAGCAAATGTCTTCCCACATATGACACCAGTAGAAACACATATCTTTCAGTTTGTTTTGGTGACATGCCCTCATGACATTTACCTTGCTAATGATAATCAACCCTCGACTGTATGGCTGACTGGACATGTGGACAAACAGAAGCTTGTTTAAGGTTACGTTAACTTCAGTCAAGACAGTTGCAGCAGTTTAGTAGCTTCCCTACATTCTCAGTCAGTACTGGGTCTGCACAAGGAGAAGCAAATAATAATCAGCCATGTCTGCAGGCAATTCTAGAGGATGGTTTTACGGCTGTGTGTGTGTGTGTGTGTGTGTGTGTGTGTGTGTGTGCGTGCGTGCGTGCGTGCGTGTGTGTGTGTGTGTGTGTGTGTGGGGTCCATGGCCTGTTTGGCAGCCCGTCAGTGACTGGCATATTCCGCTCCAAACAGCTGTAAGGCCGCCTCCTCTCCACCAATAACCACCTCATGCAGAAGCTGTCCTTTGAGATGTGCCCAAACTCTTCAGTGTGTGTGTGGGATGGAAGGCGAAAGGGAACTAAATTGTTCAGTTGATTAAGCACATGATGCAAATGATATCCATGCCTTTTTTATGCACTGGTGCATCATCATGGCTGTTGTATCGTCTCACACGGGGTGATTTGCAAACTAAATACGGTCTTTTTGATGTCGAAACTACAGACAGTTGGTGAGACACCAGAGAGCACAGAAACCCGTTTTTAGGCTCACATTCTTTTTAAGTTTAGACAGTAGTATTAATGTTGAGGTTTGTTGAACTGCTTTGTTCCAAATGCATGCATGTATATTGTTTTAGTATACAACACTCACATTTTTGTACCAGGAAGAAATTACAACATTGAGGTGGCAAAACCACATATTTAAACACTCAGAAAGCAGGTGTATTCAGCTGGTTGCAAGTCTGGAACCTCTCGCTTGATGCCACTAAAGCTGACACACTGGTCCTTTCAACAATGTTTATTTTTTACAACATTACATATACAATTTTAAAAAGTATGCAATTTAAAAATATAGCTAGATTAAATTATATTTCGGGGTCATTTGCATCTGAAAGGGCATTTCCTGTTGCAGTTGCATTTGACATTTTGGTCACATCCACAGTAAACTGAGCAGTTGGGCTGACATCACCGAGGTTTCTGTCCAGCGCTGCTCCCTCCGATTTCAAGCTGGCGTCAGGAGATGTCTTCTCTAGAAGAGCAGAGTCTTCTACAGCATTTTCATCTGTAATTAGAGTGACTTTTAATTGCCATACCACAGTGCCATTTATAAAAATAAGTGTTAAATCTTTCCATGTTTTACCTTCAAGATCCGTTTCACTTTTGACATCTTCATTCTTCTTAGAATCAAAAGTCTGAATCACCACCTCGTCTGGTGTGGATTGAGAACCAAGAAGCAGTCCCTTCTTCTGATCTAGGACAGAAATATATATATTTTTTAAGTTACTTTTTTAGTTACTTTGTAAAACAAGTTACTTTTTTAGTTACTTTGGAAAAAAGTTACTTTTTTAGTTACTTTGAAAAACAAGTAACTTTTTTAGTTACTTTGGAAAAACAGTTACTTTTTTAGTTACTTTGAAAAACAAGTTACTTTTTTCGTTTCTTTGGAAAAAAGTTACTTTTTTAGTTACTTTGGAAAAAAAGTTACTTTTTTAGTTACTTTGAAAAAAAGTTACTTTTTCAGTTACTTTGGAAAAAAAGTTACTTTTTTAGTTACTTTGGGGAAAAAGTTACTTTTTTAGTTACTTTGGGGAAAAAGTTACTTTTTTAGTTACTTTGAAAAAAAGTTACTTTTTCAGTTACTTTGGAAAAAAAGTTACTTTTTTAGTTACTTTGGGAAAAAGTTACTTTTTTAGTTACTTTGGGAAAAAAGTTACTTTTTTAGTTACTTTGGGAAAAAAGTTACTTTTTTAGTTACTTTGGGAAAAAAGTTACTTTTTAGTTACTTTGGGGAAAAAGTTACTTTTTAGTTACTTTGGGAAAAAAGTTACTTTTTAGTTACTTTGGGAAAAAAGTTACTTTTTTAGTTACTTTGAAAAAAAGTTACTTTTTCAGTTACTTTGGAAAAAAAGTTACTTTTTTAGTTACTTTGGGAAAAAAGTTACTTTTTTAGTTACTTTGGGAAAAAAGTTACTTTTTTAGTTACTTTGGGAAAAAAGTTACTTTTTTAGTTACTTTGGGAAAAAGTTACTTTTTTAGTTACTTTGGAAAAAAGTTACTTTTTTAGTTACTTTGGGAAAAAAGTTACTTTTTTAGTTACTTTGGGAAAAAAGTTACTTTTTTAGTTACTTTGGAAAAAAGTTACTTTTTTAGTTACTTTGGAAAAAAAGTTACTTTTTTAGTTACTTTGGAAAAAAAGTTACTTTTTTAGTTACTTTGGAAAAAAGTTACTTTTTTAGTTACTTTGGAAAAAAAGTTACTTTTTTAGTTA
>CM051707.1:778532-803532 GCA_028022725.1 Lycodopsis pacificus | reverse complement strand
ACGTCTGCGTTCACCACCGTCTGGGGTCAGAACACACGACCGATACGTCTCTGAATATTATATCCATACGATGATGCTACCTGTGGTTAAAGCTGCTGAGGCGGCAGTATTGATCTTTTTTTAAAGTGGACTTGGTCCCTCAGGTGGGTGAAGGTGGGCGAGGCCAGCGTTGCCATGGCGATCTCGTCTCCTCATCGCCACGACGGCCAGCAGGCGATCCGTCACTGCGTCGAGCGGCTGAAGGCCAGCCTCCCCATCTGGAAGAAGGTGACTCGTGATTCCTTTACGTCCACTCCGACTCCTGATCACTGTTGTTGATCACGTTGTCGATCGCTGATCCACAGGAAGTGTACGACACGCTGGAGGAGAGCTGGAAGGAGAACGCTGAGTGTCCGTGGGCCCTTCAAAATAAAGTTCCTCCCGTCACGCCGTCCAGAGAGAACGTCTGAGCTGCAGATAATAAAACATGTCGTCTGTTCTCAGAAGAGACTCAATAAAGTTTATTCAAAGCAGTTTGTGAGTGGTGGACACTATTCTCCCACAATGCATTGCACAAATGGGGAAGAAGATTTTTTTATTATTATAAAATAAACAAAATGGACAAAAAAAGTATGTTACGTTAGTGGAATTAAAAACAGAAAATGTTAAATATATATGTATATAAATATATTCTCACAGCTGAATAATGGCTTCAGACCTTTGAAGGCAAAAACATGATCACCGATGTCTGATGGTTCATCTCATATTGAGATTATTATTGCTCTACATTCATTGGACAGCTGGTATTACTGATTACTTTGCAGTATTATGAGAACGTTAGTTTAGTTTCAACACTTGAAAGAGTTTCAACATGTCAGCTGTCAGATCTTTGAATTTTATTTTTAATTATTGCACATGTACAATTTCACAGATTGTCAATAAGAAACAGCAAAATACATCCAAACTAACATTCCAGACTTCAACACAATGATATGCTTTTAATTTGAAAAGCGTTTTTGTAGATGATTCAGACTTTGTCATTCAAATATTTTTCACACAAATATTTACACGGTTAATGTATATTCACAGATTTATTTTATTTTAGACTTTTATTTTGTAAGGATACCTTCAAGCAAGATGTTTGGATTTTATTTTATAAACATAACAATAATATAAATGTGTGAATCTTTCAGACTTTAAGTCGAACAATCTAGTGTGTGAAATATGTGTGTTTACGTATTCTATTTAAATATCTTAATCTTTATTCATAACATTCTTTAAGGTATAATTATCTTTCTTCTCATTTAACTCTCCATCTTTGTTTACTCTCGTTGTTTTATTCCAGTTTAAATTATAAATGTTCTCTGTGATGAAGCACATAAAGCTGCAGTTTGAACAAAGCTATAAAACGATCAATATTCTATCAATACTTATATATCAATACTTATATCAATATTCTGTCAATACTTATATGTCAATACTTACATCAATATTCTATCAATATATACAGCTTTTATTTTGAAAATCAGCGGTAGTTGCGTGTTCGCTGTTGCCAGCCCCCCCCCCCCTCCGGTTGGTCAGCTGACCGTGGGCCGGTCTGGTGACTGTCAAACCCCTGATTCTCGCACCGTGACCCGGACAACCAGCACCAGGCCGAGACGGGTCTCTGTGTCCCCGTCACCGGAGCTCCTGACCTGGTAAAAACTAACTCCTAACCCCGGTCTTCAGCTGGAGGCCCGGATCACTAGCTTAGCTTAACCTAGCCGAGCTCGTCGCTCACAGAGCCGCGGACCCACCACAACACACTCCCCCGGTTGGTCCCACTCCGAGGCCGGTCAGCCGGTCGTTTCTACCCGGAGCCTTTGTGTCCTCCAGCCGGCAGCCATGGCTCTGTTGGACCTCGCCATGCAGGGACTCTCCGTGTTCGGCTTCATCCTGTTCTTCGTGCTGTGGTTGATGCACTTCATGTCCATCATCTATGTGTAAGTCAACCTGCTCAAGCTAAGCTAACCTTAGCTAGCTAACGGTTCGTCAACCTGCTCTAGCTAAGCTAACCTTAGCTAGCTAACGGTTAGTCAACCTGCTAAAGCTAAGCTAACCTTTAGCTAGCTAACGGTTATAGCCGAGCGACGCTCCTGTTTCCTGTCTTTTTTTCTGATGTGCTTCTTTTCTTTTTAACGTCTTTGTGACCTTTCAAAAACACGAAGAATGAAACAAATGGCCGTTTCTCTGCGGGGCTCTG
Organism: Lycodopsis pacificus; assembly: GCA_028022725.1. Classification (NCBI taxonomy): domain Eukaryota; kingdom Metazoa; phylum Chordata; class Actinopteri; order Perciformes; family Zoarcidae; genus Lycodopsis; species Lycodopsis pacificus. The sequence continues at coordinate 801,311 of CM051707.1, read as the reverse complement.
GGTGTGTTGACAGCGGATCGGATCGGTGATCTGTTGGGCGTTTTCCTGGTTAACCGCTAGCTATTGGATCCGTGTTCTCTCCAGGAAACAAATAACGTTACATCAACTCATTCATTTTAAATGGTGCAGTTTATTTTAGATGTAACGTGTTTCATTCCTGCCACAGATCACAGGTGCGGCTCGGTTCCGTTCAGGGTTCGGCGGCGTTAGACGCACGAGTTTCCTGTTTTCTTCTGTTGACGCGGAGTTGCACCTGAAACAGTCGCGATTTCATCTGGTTTTGCTCTGCGCGCGTTGTTTACGCGCAGTCATAAATAAACTAAGTGTGTCTGGAGGTGTTGAGTCGCTCTACAGTTCGGCTTCAACCAGCTGAACGTAGTTCCTTCAATGAACCTCAGGCTCGTTCCGCTCCGCTTCCTCCAACTTCAGCTGCAAAGACACCAACATCACTTTGGTTGAAGAAACTAAAATAATGCTTTGAGTAATCAGGATTCAACTTTTTGCATTCGTTAAACAGCACAATAACCATTCATTCTCACAAATGCATATTATTTCCACCTCTTGTGTTTCTCTCTGTGTGACAGATCTGCTGATGTCGTTTATACATGTTTACATTGTAAAGAATACGTGGAGAGTTTAGTGGTACTGATCCTTGTTTTAGTCCTTTTAACATGCTGATGAGCTCAAAAATATGACAACGATAATGATCTATACGTGATAACTTTGTTAATCTCTCGACGGGGAACTGGATTAAAAATATCAGTTTAGAAAGAAAACGGCGACACGTTTGCTGGACGACCAAAGCGAACCGTTTGTTGTCGCTCTGGTTCAGTTGCTGCTGATTAGGAGCCGGCACTTCAAAAGGATCGAACAGGATTATAAATGGATTTAATTCTGATCAGATCTGAAAATTAAGTATTTCAAAGCAGATCCAAATATTTCTGATCCTAAATATTTGGATTCAGTAAACCTGTCCTGGCTTTTTAATCCGGACTAAATGCTGCATTCTGGTATTTTAAACTGTTTGCTGGTGAGAGGTTCCATAACCCGACCTCACCCAGACCCACACCCAGAACAGTCCACAGAGGCTTTGATTCAGACAAAGAGTCCAATTAGGGAACCACCTGCCTCTTTGTAATAGGGACCGGTCCTTCTCCTGATGATGCCGTGACTTCTAATGGGACGTCGTGAACGTTGAAAAAGAATGAGGAAGTGAGTGTTGAGGGTCTGAGGTTAGTTTATCTTCATCACAGTCAGTAGCCACAGAAATATCATGTTGTTATCGATGCAAAAACAGGATCATCATCCTTGACAGCTCTGTAGCTTTCTGGAAGTCAACCCCCACCGTTCACTTCTTAATAAACTGCATGATTCATTCTGTCTGAACACGCGTTGAGAGAGTTTGCTGTGTCTGCGGGCGCATCATAACGTCGTCTAACCAGCTCTCTGTGTCTCCGTCTCTTTCAGGCGTCTCCGTCTCCACAAGAAGAGGTCGGAGGTCAAACAGCCGTTTGGGCAGCTGGCAGGAGTTTCTTTGCTCAAGCCGCTGAAGGGAGTCGACCCAAACCTGATCTCCAACCTGGAGACATTTTTTACACTGGATTACCCCAAGGTGAAGCTAGCTACCCCCCCACACCCAGCTCACATCTCCCGACCCTGAATACCACTCCACTCCTTCAGACTACCGTCCGCCTACCGTCCCACCGCCCCTCCTACCGTCCCACCGCCCCTCCCACCGCCCCTCCTACCGTCCCACCGCCCCTCCTACCGTCCCACCGCCCCTCCTACCGTCCCACCGCCCCTCCCACCGCCCCTCCTACCGTCCCACCGCCCCTCCTACCGTCCCACCGCCCCTCCTACCGTCCCACCGCCCCTCCTACCGTCCCACCGTCCCACCGCCCCTCCTACCGTCCCACCGCCCCTCCTACCGTCCGCCTACCGTCCCACCGCCCGCCTACCGTCCCACCGCCCCGCCTACCGTCCCACCGCCCCGCCTACCGTCCCACCGCCCCGCCTACCGTCCCACCGCCCCGCCTACCGTCCCACCGCCCCGCCTACCGTCCCACCGCCCCTCCTACCGTCCCACCGCCCCTCCTACCTTCCCACCGCCCCTCCTACCGTCCCACCGCCCCTCCTACCGTCCCACCGCCCCTCCTACCGTCCCACCGCCCCTCCTACCGTCCCACCGTCCCACCGCCCCTCCCACCGCCCCTCCTACCGTCCCACCGCCCCTCCTACCGTCCCACCGCCCCTCCTACCGTCCCACCGCCCCTCCTACCGTCCCACCGCCCCTCCTACCGTCCGCCTACCGTCCCACCGCCCCTCCTACCGTCCCACCGCCCGCCTACCGTCCCACCGCCCCGCCTACCGTCCCACCGCCCCGCCTACCGTCCCACCGCCCCTCCTACCGTCCCACCGTCCCACCGCCCCTCCTACCGTCCCACCGCCCCTCCTACCGTCCGCCTACCGTCCCACCGCCCCTCCTACCGTCCCACCGCCCCTCCTACCGTCCCACCGCCCCTCCTACCGTCCCACCGCCCCTCCTACCGTCCGCCTACCGTCCCACCGCCCCTCCTACCGTCCCACCGCCCGCCTACCGTCCCACCGCCCCGCCTACCGTCCCACCGCCCCTCCTACCGTCCCACCGCCCCTCCTACCGTCCCACCGCCCCTCCTACCTTCCCACCGCCCCTCCTACCGTCCCACCGCCCCTCCTACCGTCCCACCGTCCCACCGCCCCTCCTACCGTCCGCCTACCGTCCCACCGCCCCTCCTACCGTCCGCCTACCGTCCCACCGCCCCTCCTACCGTCCCACCGCCCCTCCTACCGTCCCACCGCCCCTCCTACCGTCCGCCTACCGTCCCACCGCCCCTCCTACCGTCCCACCGCCCGCCTACCGTCCCACCGCCCCGCCTACCGTCCCACCGCCCCTCCTACCGTCCCACCGCCCCTCCTACCGTCCCACCGCCCCTCCTACCGTCCGCCTACCGTCCCTCCTACCGTCCCACCGCCCCTCCTACCGTCCGCCTACCGTCCCTCCTACCGTCCCACCGCCCCTCCTACCGTCCCACCGCCCCTCCTACCGTCCCACCGCCCCTCCTACCGTCCCACCGCCCCTCCTACCGTCCGCCTACCGTCCCACCGCCCCTCCTACCGTCCCACCGCCCGCCTACCGTCCCACCGCCCCGCCTACCGTCCCACCGCCCCTCCTACCGTCCCACCGCCCCTCCTACCGTCCCACCGCCCCTCCTACCTTCCCACCGCCCCTCCTACCGTCCCACCGCCCCTCCTACCGTCCCACCGTCCCACCGCCCCTCCTACCGTCCGCCTACCGTCCCACCGCCCCTCCTACCGTCCGCCTACCGTCCCACCGCCCCTCCTACCGTCCCACCGCCCCTCCTACCGTCCCACCGCCCCTCCTACCGTCCGCCTACCGTCCCACCGCCCCTCCTACCGTCCCACCGCCCGCCTACCGTCCCACCGCCCCGCCTACCGTCCCACCGCCCCTCCTACCGTCCCACCGCCCCTCCTACCGTCCCACCGCCCCTCCTACCGTCCGCCTACCGTCCCTCCTACCGTCCCACCGCCCCTCCTACCGTCCGCCTACCGTCCCTCCTACCGTCCCACCGCCCCTCCTACCGTCCCACCGCCCCTCCTACCGTCCCACCGCCCCTCCTACCGTCCCACCGCCCCTCCTACCGTCCGCCTACCGTCCCACCGCCCCGCGTACCGTCCCACCGCCCCGCGTACCGTCCCACCGCCCCGCGTACCGTCCCACCGCCCCGCGTACCGTCCCACCGCCCCGCCTACCGTCCCACCGCCCCGCCTACCGTCCCACCGCCCCGCCTACCGTCCCACCGCCCCTCCTACCGTCCCACCGCCCCTCCTACCGTCCCACCGCCCCCCCTACCGTCCCACCGCCCCCCCTACCGTCCCACCGCCCCTCCTACCGTCCCACCGCCCCCCCTACCATCTGATTGCCAGAAGCTACAAACGAACTAAACCTAAATAACTGATCTGTTTCCAGGCGGATTTGTGCACTAATTTCAACGTTTGTTTGCAGTATGAGATCCTGCTGTGCGTTCAGGATCAAGATGATCCAGCCGTTGACGTTTGTAAAAAGTTGTTGGGCAAATATCCCAACGTAGATGCTCGATTATTCATTGGTGAGAAAAGACTTCTGTTTGTTCTGTCATTCAGCATACTGTGTTTATCTGATCACGTGGTGGTTATGTTATTTTGTAGTAACTGACTTTATCCTCACTTTGTTTTAAGCCCTTCGTCAGCACACAACGTTAGCATGTGTTGTTGTTTTGTTCTCAGGGGGGAACAAAGTTGGAATCAACCCCAAGATCAACAACCTGATGCCGGGCTATGAAGGAGCCAAATACGGGCTGGTCTGGATCTGTGACAGCGGCATCAGAGGTCCGTAAAGTTACAGTTCAGTTTTTCACTGATGTACACGCTTCAGACTTGTTCGTCATAATGCTAACTCTGTGTGTGTGTGTGTGTGTGTGTGTGTGTGTGTGTGTGTGTGTGTGTGTGTGTGGCAGTGAAACCTGACACCCTGACAGATATGACCAATCAGATGACAGAGAAGGTGGGATTGGTCCATGGATTACCGTATGTTGCCGACCGGCAAGGATTTGCCGGCACACTGGAGCAGGTGAGGCTAACAAGCTAAGAAGCTAACGTCAGACCGAAGCTATCTCTTGCTGCCGTTATAGATGTTCTGTTGAATGACTTCATATGCCGTTATCTTTTACGTTCACGAACTGTTGGACGCTAGCACACGATGTGGACAGACGACTGTTTCCTCGTTTCGGTCGTGGTCTTTATTTTGTCGGTGCTAATAGATGCTAATGCTAACCCGTTGCGCAGGTGTACTTTGGGACGTCCCACCCTCGCTCCTACATCTCCGCTAACGTGACGGGGATAAAGTGCGTGACGGGGATGTCGTGTCTGATGAGGAAGGACGTGTTGGATCAAGCCGGCGGATTGGTCGCCTTCGCTCAGTACATCGCCGAGGATTACTTCATGGCTAAAGCCATCGCTGACAGGTTAGCACGTTAGCCCGTTAGCGCCGGTTGAGTGAAGTGTTTTTATTGACAAACAAATGAAGTGATTGTTGTTTTTTTACTCTCCCTCCTCAGAGGCTGGAAGTTCTCCATGGCAACACAGGTGGCGCTGCAGAACTCTGGCTCGTACTCGATTGGCCAGTTCCAGTCACGAATGATCAGGTGACCTCAGAGCTCCTCCTCCTTCCTGTTATACTGTATATTAGAAGAGAATAGAACAGAAGAATTCAAATGATGTTTTATGTGATTATTAACTTCATTTAGAAAATGTTTGAGTTATCTCCACAGTTTCAGGATGTTTCACTTTCTTGTAAGATGAATTTTAATGATTCAAAGAGGCGACTAAACGTATTATTTGAATGTATCTTCTGCTACATGTGGTTCTTTAAGCTGTGCTTCTGAAGGCCTTTCTTTGAGAGTTAATAAAGTTGTATTTCGTGTCTCCAGGTGGACGAAGTTGAGGGTCAACATGCTGCCTGGCACCGTGCTGGAGCCCGTCTCCGAGTGCTTCCTGGCGAGCCTCATCATTGGCTGGGCTGCTCATTATGTGTTCAGGTACTCAGCCAATCAGAGAGCAGGAGAAGTGTTTTCTCTCTCTATCTATCTATCTATCTATCTATCTATCTATCTATCTATCTATATATATATATATATATATATTGTTGGGATCAATAGGGGCTTGTGTTTGAGTTATCAGCTTTTAAGAAACTGAATTCTTGACATCAATAGAATTATTAATGTGAATAACAATTATTAATGATTATTAATAATAACGGGGCACCACCCTGCGGACAGGGACCGATAACCAAACGATAAAACTAAGTCTCATAATTAGTAGTCACTCATCAGTGACAGTGAAGGTGTGAAATCCGAGCGCAGGCTACAACATACAGATCATCACATACATATGCACCATTAATCACAGACGACTGCTCTTTAAAGTATACTAGAGTTTATTAAATTAGAATAATAAAAGATCAGATCAATTAATATCGCAATCAACAAACGCCATTATACAATCTTATGTACCTAATATCTAAAGAAATGAAATAAAAGAGGAGGAGGGTGTGTATATAAGTATGTGTGTATGTGTATGTGTGTGTGTGTGTGTCTGTGTATAAAAGGAAGGGGGGTGAGGGCCCTTAACACTCACAGTCAAAGACTGCTAAGATGGCCGCTGGCCACCAAGCCGAAGGGGGTGAGACTGTGGGTTAAAAGGGGAAGGGCTTACGGTATTACCGCTGAACACCACCAGATGGCGTAGTCGAGGGACTTAGACAAACTGGGGGGGGGGGGTGAACCTTAAGATGCTACCGTGGCCCGCCACTAGATGGCCTAGTCGAGTGACTTGGGCAAACTGGCGGAGGAGAGGGGGGGGTCGCTGTGTGTGAGCACGTGTGAGAGAGAGAGGGTCAGAGAGAGAGGGGGTCACCTCCTGCTGTGTTGGCAGGAGGGTGAGCCAAGAAAAGGTGGAGAGAAATCGTAAGTCAACATAAATCAAACTTCTGCTGCGATATCCTGAGGAGCATAAGTACGTTATTCTCTCATGCGCAAGCATACCGTTGTCGTCTTGAACTGTCGGCAGCTTACACAGTGATGAACACGGCACTCAGCTCACTCACAGAGCCGAGTTAATGACGAGAGAAATATCCCACAAAGTTGAATACAAATGAATGAAAATAATCCCAAAGAAAACAGTCAATGCAGTTAATACACAATACGAACGGAACTTCTCTGGTCCGTGAGGTTTGTGTATTTACCTCCGTATACTGCGACGGTGTCTTTAACGCGAACAGAATACGGGCAATGCACAGTGGAGCGGAGCTGGGGCCCGCTGAGTGTTGCGCAATACCTTGATATTACGCAATAGTAACGAAACACACAAAAACACGGGAATATCAACATATACATGAATTAACTTGAATGAACTTTAAGTTAATTTAAGCTAAGCTAGCCCAGATGCACAATGAACTTACGTTGGAGACGCTTCTTTGTGGCGGGGAGAGTGGCCGCTGAGAATCGTGCTTTCTTTGTCCTGAAGGAAAAAGTGGGGCTGCTTGTAGATCAGCGCGGCTGTTTAAGCGGCGGCTGTTTCAGTCCGTTGACGCGGCTCGTTCTGGAGCTGGCGCTGGACGTGATCAATCCTCGCTGCAGAGAGGATGATTTAACATCGGATTGAGACGCTGTGGTCCGTACGTCTCATCGGAAATCTTCGGGAAGGAGCGAGTTTTTCAGCTGCTGCTTTGCCGGAATGTGCACAAAAAGAAAACAACACGGGGAGGAATCGTGGAAGAGATTCGTCCCGGTGGAGTGAGAGGGCCTTGACTCAAAAAGAAAAACACGGCTACTTCGGCCAGCGAAGATAGCGTTGTGACCTGACAGGGTTTGCAGGCCTTCGTCGACAGCGCGATGCTGGCGGGGGGGAGAAAGCTGATGCGTCTCCTTGCGTCCCAGGGACGGATGTCCAGGGTGAAGAACAGCGATTGCTCCCTTGCTCGACCGAGGTCGAAGGGAAAAAGCGTGGAGGTGTGAACTGCAGTCAGTTTTGTTGAACAGTGGCTGAACCACAGGGGTCCTGGTGCTGTCTTGGCTCTCGGCCAATGAGGTTGCAGCGGTGCTCTCAGGTGACTTCAGGAACCATAGTTTTTGGGGGGGGGGGTAATTCACACCCTAATGTGAAAGTCCTTCAGAGGGGGTTTGGTGCTCATCAAACCACAATCAGGATGAAACCTTTGCTTGCAAAAGGGAAGGCCTGATTTTCTTTGTTCACAGCACATGTGCAGCCATATGCTCAGACCCCAACATCCCCCCTTTGCTCTGAAGAGCGGGATGCAGGTTACGGTCTTTAGAGCAAACCCAGGGCTGGCACGTGCATCCATGTGTTGGGGAAACCTGAAGAGGTGAGACAGTCCAAGTATTCCTGAGACAAAAGCAGTGGTTAAAACAGGAAGTGTTCAAGTTCATAGAGTTCAAGGTTCATAGCGTTCAAGTTCATGGTTCATTGGCATCTGGGCAGATGACTAAAGTGGCATCTGGGCAGATGACTTTAACTACTTTTACCTACATCTACTATCATACACAATTCAAATCATAGGTGAGCAACACATTATTCCCAAATAATTCAATCGCTATTATGATGTCGTGATAATCTAGCATTGCGGCATAGTGTCAAAGAAATAACCCAAATAAAACAAAACAAAACACAAAAGAGATAGAAGGAAAGAATAGAAAGACAAGAAGCAGGTGAGGGGAATGCAGTGGTTACTGGTTCAACTCCTAGACAGGACTGGAGTCCGTCGGCGGAGCAGTCGTAGGTTGGCTACGTGGTGTTATGAATAGGAGGGAATCAGTTTAGTCTGTATTCTGGATCTATTAGTACATGATGTGTGCGTCTATCTCTCTCTAATCGGTAGATTTAGAGCGAGTCCTGTGTCTAAGTTTTAGAAACTATCGATGTTGGAGTTGCGTTGCTAAGACTATAGGCCAGGGGTACCTGTGAAGGTTGCAAAACAGTAGTGGTAGCAGATTTACATATTTTGATAACACGGCTAGTGTGACCAGCTAGGCTGGGGTTTCGCTGCTCAAGCTGTTGGCAGCTGAGCCTTCTCGGATGAGGTTCTGGGATAAATCTGACTGCTACGACCTAGGTTATGTCTTCTTTGGTTACTTCTGGTAGAGTCTATAAAGCATGCAAAGGGTTGTTATGAGAGTGGAGCATCAGGTTACAGTCACAATGAACGTTTTTCAGGTCATGCAACTGTTCTGGTTCAAGTTGGATGTGTTAGCAGTTAGTGCATGTCTACAGGGTGAGTGAAGCATGCAGCTAAATGTTAGTCGTCAATAAGTAAGCCGCCATTCTGCCGGTTGGTTTCGACACTGGCAAGATTAGAGTGTACTTCCTGTGAAGTGCATCTCTCTAAGTTTCTGTTGTCAGAGCCCACCCCCCTCGTGCTGTTCAAGTGGCGAGGGTGCATACCCCCCAGGTTACCGTCAACACTCAGGGAAACGTCGCGAACAGTTTCACTCTGGAGTGTGTCATGGCAGGCTGGTGATATCTCCCTCCCCCCACCCTCCTAATTAAAGATGGAGACAGGTCCGGCGCACAAGTCAAGTTCAGTTACCTACGGCACTGGCTACTAGACAGGCCCGGGCGGTGACTCGGCTGAAAGAAGGCGGTGGCTTCGTTGAACAAGCTGGAGGTGGATCATGCTGACAGAGCAGGAGAACAAGGCTTAGTTGACGAAAGATTTTACGAGCGAGGGTGCTCGAAAGGGTGCTCGAAAGGGTCTCTAAGGGTGTGGCACCCTAGAGGTGAATGCGAAAAGGTGGGGGAACACATGAGGCTCGTTTCTGACCCGGAGTCGGGTAGAGCAAGAGTGTTATGACCCCCCAGTAAGACTGAAGAATATGTATAGACATATACATAACGGGCATTTCCTTTGCGGACAAGGTCGCCCAAGAAGGTGGAAGAACGAGGTGCGAAATTGGGAGTGGTCGTTTCCGGAAGTGGGCTGAGTTCTCTTCCCCCCCTCCCTACCACGTCGACTTGGCAGCAGGGGGGGAGATCACTCGGCTTAGTCAGGTGGGCTGCGAGTCAGTGTTACCTGATGTTGCCCTTGAGGGCGTCTTTCACCGTCCCGTGGGTCCTTCGACCGCCACGGTCGTTTGTTCCTCGGGGGTGACCAGGGCTCGCTAGGCCAAGGCCTCTCGTCGTCTTCCAACGCTAGGTCGGGGTCGCTCGACTGTTGGATGCTCAAGACTATGTCGGTGTCATCGTGCTGATTCATCGGCCGACCGCGTGTCTCCCATGCAAGTTGCGCATATTTCCTAATCTCTGGCATGGTGAGGTTACTCGTTCTGCAGTGCATGGTAACGTCGTATCTCACGTTGTCGTGGAGATTGTGCAGAAATAGCGACTTAAAGGCGTGGTCTTCTTCTAGACCTGGGGCGTTACGTCCCTGGAAGTATGCAGACCTCAAGCGCCTGAAGTAGTCTCTCGGGGACTCTAGCTTTCTCTGGGAAATGGCGAAGGCGCTGAGGGTGGCAGAAGCTGGGTCGGTGTACAGGGAGTACTCCTCCCTAAGGGCGTGACAAAGGGATGAATAGCGGTCGCGGATGTTCGGCTGGAGCGTTTCCATGAAAACGTGGACGTTTCGAGTCGTGGTTTTCCACACTAGTTTGAGTTTTTCGCGCGCTGAGGGGCGTGATAAGTCGAGGAGGCAGCGATCGATCTCCCTTAGGTAGTCATCGATGCTCGAGTCGTGATTATCGGGATTGAAGCGCTCTACATCTTTTGCAAGAGACTCAATCTGCCGGGTACGCAGGCCTCCAAGGTTGATGGGGCCTGGGCCGTCCGAGTCGTCTGAGTCTCCATACTCGCGATGGTGGTAACGACGGTCATCCTCCCTCCCTGAGGGGGATGAGGTCAGTTCTTGTTGTGCGCGTGAACTGCGTGGAGGATTGCGTTCGCCTGAGGTGGGTTTGAAGCTACCTAGGCTGGCTAGGACCTGGTGTTGGTCCTCTCTACTCCTAGTTGGGGAACGCGGTTTGTCGAGACGCAGGCTGGGGCGGCTCTCGGGGAATGAGGGACCCGAGACCAAGAAATGACTGGGCTGAGGGGCTCGATAGGGGGTAGCGGTACCTACCGGGGCTGCTGGAGCACCTTGAAGCGCTTTCAGTTTGTCATTACTCTCTAACGCCTTAGAGAGTTCTAGGTTGACCTCTCTGAGGTCACTGCGCAAGCTACTATTTTCTGACTGTAGGGCTCTACAGTCGCGTGACAACTCCTGAACCTCTGTTCGGAGTGTGCAGATCTCGCGTTGCTGCTCGTCGCTCTGTGCTCGGGTGCGGGCAGCTTGCAGCTGCATTTTCTGATGATAGATGAGCAGTATTTCGCCGATTACTTCCTGAATCAGGCGCTCTCGCTTACCTGATGGGTTATTTACATAAGCCACCAGCTGCTCTAACTGCTCGTCACATAGGACAGCAGTGTATTTCGCAAAGTACTCTCTTTCGCTTGCTGAGAGTCTGAGGACATCAGCCACCGCATCTCGCAATGCGGTGTCTTCTGGAGCTACAGCTCCAGGAATGGGGGATTGCTCGTCGGTCATTCTCTCTAATGAGCGCGGCTCCCAATGGTTGTTAATTCCCTAGTGTTAGAACGGAAACTGTTAGTGTTTACGGTTCTCAGTGAAATGTCTAGTTCTGCGTTGAACTGATTTCTACTGTTAGGTGTTAGTTACTGTTAGTGTTACTATTCATGCAGGCGCACAGTGAAACGTGTAGCTCTCTGACTTCCGTTTCTACTGCTGCTGCTCTGAGGGTATCACTACTGCTTTGCAGCCAGAGGTGCGAAAATGCTAATGTGGTTTAGCACTTTGGGCCTGTGACAGCTGTGTGTACTGCTTTGAGGGGATTGAAGAAAAACAAGCAAAGTATTGGTATTACAAACTAAACGATCAAATCTACTACACAGCTGGCTGTTAGTTTACGAAATGAAACGAATAATTAAACCTGGAAAGTAAATTAACGTTCAATTAAAATTAAGATTAAAAATCAACAATTAAAATCAAAAATTAACTTACAATAAGAAAAGATTTTGAATATCAAAGCCTACCTATTTTGGGAAATAAGTTTCAGGACTTTGGCTCATTCAAAAGAAGGGGAAAAAATAATTTTTCAAAAAAAAAAATATTTTTTTGAAAATTAATTATTCAAAATTAATTATGGATTAATGTGCATATATATTGTAATAACTGAAATAACGTAGCCTCACACGGGGCACCACTTTGTTGGGATCAATAGGGGCTTGTGTTTGAGTTATCAGCTTTTAAGAAACTGAATTCTTGACATCAATAGAATTATTAATGTGAATAACAATTATTAATGATTATTAATAATAACGGGGCACCACCCTGCGGACAGGGACCGATAACCAAACGATAAAACTAAGTCTCATAATTAGTAGTCACTCATCAGTGACAGTGAAGGTGTGAAATCCGAGCGCAGGCTACAACATACAGATCATCACATACATATGCACCATTAATCACAGACGACTGCTCTTTAAAGTATACTAGAGTTTATTAAATTAGAATAATAAAAGATCAGATCAATTAATATCGCAATCAACAAACGCCATTATACAATCTTATGTACCTAATATCTAAAGAAATGAAATAAAAGAGGAGGAGGGTGTGTATATAAGTATGTGTGTATGTGTATGTGTGTGTGTGTGTGTCTGTGTATAAAAGGAAGGGGGGTGAGGGCCCTTAACACTCACAGTCAAAGACTGCTAAGATGGCCGCTGGCCACCAAGCCGAAGGGGGTGAGACTGTGGGTTAAAAGGGGAAGGGCTTACGGTATTACCGCTGAACACCACCAGATGGCGTAGTCGAGGGACTTAGACAAACTGGGGGGGGGGGGTGAACCTTAAGATGCTACCGTGGCCCGCCACTAGATGGCCTAGTCGAGTGACTTGGGCAAACTGGCGGAGGAGAGGGGGGGGTCGCTGTGTGTGAGCACGTGTGAGAGAGAGAGGGTCAGAGAGAGAGGGGGTCACCTCCTGCTGTGTTGGCAGGAGGGTGAGCCAAGAAAAGGTGGAGAGAAATCGTAAGTCAACATAAATCAAACTTCTGCTGCGATATCCTGAGGAGCATAAGTACGTTATTCTCTCATGCGCAAGCATACCGTTGTCGTCTTGAACTGTCGGCAGCTTACACAGTGATGAACACGGCACTCAGCTCACTCACAGAGCCGAGTTAATGACGAGAGAAATATCCCACAAAGTTGAATACAAATGAATGAAAATAATCCCAAAGAAAACAGTCAATGCAGTTAATACACAATACGAACGGAACTTCTCTGGTCCGTGAGGTTTGTGTATTTACCTCCGTATACTGCGACGGTGTCTTTAACGCGAACAGAATACGGGCAATGCACAGTGGAGCGGAGCTGGGGCCCGCTGAGTGTTGCGCAATACCTTGATATTACGCAATAGTAACGAAACACACAAAAACACGGGAATATCAACATATACATGAATTAACTTGAATGAACTTTAAGTTAATTTAAGCTAAGCTAGCCCAGATGCACAATGAACTTACGTTGGAGACGCTTCTTTGTGGCGGGGAGAGTGGCCGCTGAGAATCGTGCTTTCTTTGTCCTGAAGGAAAAAGTGGGGCTGCTTGTAGATCAGCGCGGCTGTTTAAGCGGCGGCTGTTTCAGTCCGTTGACGCGGCTCGTTCTGGAGCTGGCGCTGGACGTGATCAATCCTCGCTGCAGAGAGGATGATTTAACATCGGATTGAGACGCTGTGGTCCGTACGTCTCATCGGAAATCTTCGGGAAGGAGCGAGTTTTTCAGCTGCTGCTTTGCCGGAATGTGCACAAAAAGAAAACAACACGGGGAGGAATCGTGGAAGAGATTCGTCCCGGTGGAGTGAGAGGGCCTTGACTCAAAAAGAAAAACACGGCTACTTCGGCCAGCGAAGATAGCGTTGTGACCTGACAGGGTTTGCAGGCCTTCGTCGACAGCGCGATGCTGGCGGGGGGGAGAAAGCTGATGCGTCTCCTTGCGTCCCAGGGACGGATGTCCAGGGTGAAGAACAGCGATTGCTCCCTTGCTCGACCGAGGTCGAAGGGAAAAAGCGTGGAGGTGTGAACTGCAGTCAGTTTTGTTGAACAGTGGCTGAACCACAGGGGTCCTGGTGCTGTCTTGGCTCTCGGCCAATGAGGTTGCAGCGGTGCTCTCAGGTGACTTCAGGAACCATAGTTTTTGGGGGGGGGGGTAATTCACACCCTAATGTGAAAGTCCTTCAGAGGGGGTTTGGTGCTCATCAAACCACAATCAGGATGAAACCTTTGCTTGCAAAAGGGAAGGCCTGATTTTCTTTGTTCACAGCACATGTGCAGCCATATGCTCAGACCCCAACAATATATATATATATATATATATATATATATATATATATATAATATTATGAACATAATTGTGTGTTGCAGGTGGGACATGATGGTGTTCTTCATGTGTCACTGTCTCGCCTGGTTCATATCGGACTACATCCAGCTGACTGGTGTTCAGGTACAGAAGTTCTACAAAATGATGTGCTTTTAATTTGAAATTTTGTAGATAATTCAGTCTTTGTTATGAATATGTTTTTCACACAAACATTTATACGCTTGATGTATATTGACAGATTTTAAATTTTTATTTTGGACTTTTATTTTGAAAGGATATGTTCAGAAACATGACATCATATATTTGTGTTTCATTTTGTTTTTACAGAAGTTCATAAAATAAAAAGTGAAAAATGATCTAAAATTAAACATTGAATAAAAATAAAGAGTTCTGAATGTATTTCCACACGTATCTCCAGGTTTGTCGTTGTTATTATTGGTCATTGATCGATGACCTCATCCCTCAGGGCGGCCCGCTGTGCTTCTCTAAGCTGGACTTCGCGGTGGCGTGGTTCATCAGGGAGTCCATGGCGGTGCAGATCTTCCTGTCGGCTCTGTGGGACCCGACCATCAGCTGGAGGACCGGTCGGTACCGACTGCGCTGCGGCGGCACCGCCGAGGAGATCCTCGACGTCTAGTTACCACGGCAACCAGCTGCAGCCTCCTCCTCTTCCTCACGACCCCGAGGAGGAGGAGGAGGACAACAGAAAGAGACTGTTTGTTTTGTTTTTTTTATGAGAGAAAATGAAGTGTGTGTGTGTGTGCGTGTGTGTGTGTGTGTGTGTGTGTGTGTTTGTGTTTAACTATTTATGTTTTTTTTTTGGTGCTAAAACTAAACGATGCCAGAACAAGCCAATGAGAGCCGGATGGAAGTTAAAGAAGTGAGGGAGTGATGCGTCTCACTGAATCGTCTGATCTTTGATCAGAGAAAACAAATCGACCAATCGGGAGACAGGAGGAAGAATTCTCAATCCTGATTGGCTTTTGAGCGTTTGTCAAATTATTTTTTTTAGTTTTTCTTTTTTTTTTTTTTTTTTTTTTTTTTTTTTTTATGGAATCAAAATAATTACAACTGATAATGAAACGGTGACGTTTCATCACTACTGAATACTTAATATTTATGTTTAAATACAACATAATTCATAGTATTGACATATTTCTGTTTTTGTCATATTTCCATAAAGTTATTCACTTAAATTCAGATGGTTTTCAAACTAAAATATTTTGGTTCTATAAACGACGTGTTTAAAAGTATTCAGTGGTGGTTGAAGAGTTCAGTTCATTCGTTATTACAGAAGTTATTTGTTTTCATCATTTTTGCAATGACAAAAAAAAACAAAGATTTTTGGCCAAAAAACGAAACGAGACAAAAGAGCCTGAAAATGAAAAGCCGGTTATTATTCGTGGGAAGAATTAACAAAGTGAGACGTTTTCTTGGAGACTGAAGTCACTGATTCAAACCGAATATAATATTATTATTATCATTATATATCTATATATATATATATATTATTATATATAATGCGGAGGTTTTTAGTTTAATCACTATTAGAACAATTTATTACTGACGGACATTTGATGTTAATCACAAACCATCAAACCCTGGAGATCATCTACGTCTCTCTAGTCCTCATATCTTCAAATTGTGTGTATATATATATATATATATATATATATATATATATATATATATATATATATATATATATATATATATATATATATATATATATATATATATATACATAATTAAATACAACGCCAAGAAAACGTCTCTCAGTTTCTCTGTTGAGTGTCGATATGAAAAATATAGATTTCTGCAGCTTTTTAAAACGAGATGGAATCAGCCAATGAGGAGAGAGCGAAGTCTTAAAAAGAACAAAACAAACAAGTTGCATTTTACTGAAGAAAACTGCTTTCTCATAATTCCAAAATTGTTATTAATTATAAAAAGTACATATTTATTTTCGATTTATACAAAATCATTTCCACATAACGAGAGAAAAACTGAGCCGTATGTTAAACATGTTAAAATATCTTTATTTAGTTTTACTTCATTGGTTCATAACTCTGAAACATTTAAAACGACTTAATGTCGTTCTTGTGAGAAGTTACAAAATCTGTTATTATAAAAAAAGAACTCATAATTACGACGCTTTTTGTTTGTGAATATTAAATTTGTATCGTGATTGATTCAAAATGGAAATAATTATAAAAGCAGTCAAATCTGTTCGGTATTTGTAAAAAGAAACTGTCGGAGATTTAAACTCGCTTTAACAAATGTCTTAATTTATTTTCTTTATTAAATCCTTTGTCGAGTTGCCACAAAAACAAAACGTGACAAAAACGAGATCGGCCGACGACGTCAGAGGATTTCTGTTGATTTGTGAATCAAATTAGTTTTCTATTTTTTTCTCTATATTTTTTGGTTAAGTTTTCATCCCCAACAAAAAACTAAAAACGTAAACACAATTCAGCACTGAATGAATTCCAGTATTCTGACACTTAAAGGTCGCAACATTTCAAAACATCAAATAAAACACAGGACCAAAATATTAAACAATAAAATTACAGAAAAAAAACAAAAATCCACATTTCTGAACTTTGTTTGTTTTGCAGAGTCTGAACACTGTAGTGTGTGTGTGTGCGTGTGCGTGGGCGTGTGTGTGGGCGTGCGTGGGCGTGTGGACGATCGCAGGTGTGTTTTTTTAAAGCTGTGATGCGTTACTGTTAGCGGTTAGCGGTTGGCGTAGCCACGCAGGGTTTGGTTGATGACATCAGCTACAAGTCGGACGAACCTCTGTTGCCGTCGTCCAATAGGATCGGTAGGATCCTTATTTGTTTATTGGTTTTCTTTGTTTTTTTATGACAATTATCTGCTGTAGTCTGCGAACCGACCAATCACAGTGAAGGATTGTGTCAACACAGGAACAATAAAGTTTTATCCTTTCAAAGCTGAACTTTTAACGTGTGTTGTTGAAAATTGGCTGGAAGGACAGACTGTGGGCAGAGCTTGCAGGAACCGAGGACAGCCATTGGTTGGCAGATCATTTATTTATTCAGTGACTCGTGCTACTATTTCCTGTCTGACTTTCAGAATAAATAAAAATTCAATCAAGCACAGAAAGCCCCCCCCCCCCCCCCCCCCCCATCATGCACTGGTTTGATATTAAAATGTTTAATATCACAATCGTCCTATCTGCTCCCACAATGCACCACAAGTACTTAACATTCATTAACATAGAAAAACGATGGATACCTTCAGGTACAAACACAGTTCAGCGTTAAAGGGAAATACAAATATCAACGTAAATTTCATTCAAATTTCAAAACACATTTAAAGTTTAAGAAAATATATTTTCAATAATTTTAAATACTTATGAGACAGTTTTCATGTCTTCATGTTACAAGTAAAAATACTTGTTTCACATATAACTACATATTAATAACATGTGGCAGGTATGCAACGTAAATAAATAAAACGTGTACTTGTTACATGTTGCAACGGTTTATGAACATGTAACATGTTACACAAGGGTACAAAGTAATTCAAATGTAACATGTTAAATACTCACAACTACACATCACAATACATGTGTTCTTTCATGTTACAAGTGAAGTAAGTCAAAGACAAGTATGTTTTAAAATTAAAGTATTATAACATAACGAACCTTGTCACGTATAACTAGTATTGTAATGTTTATACAAGTTTGTCCTGCTTCAATACTACACTTGACAATACCTGTATTTTAGCAGGTAGTTTAAGATACTACATACTTGTATATAACGAACAAGTATAATACATTACAAGTAAAAACGTATAGTTAGTATACAAGTGAAGGATTTACTTGTATCTATATACATCTGACGTATGTAACGTGTATTGTCAGAAGTATTGTACCAAGTATTCTTCGATGTGTGTAACATACAACTTGAGTATTTAACATGTAAAAAGTATTGTGTAACATGTTCCAGGTATTGTAAGAATGTGAGACACGAGTTTAACTTGTATTTAACACGTTACAGTACTTACACGGGTAAGTATCGTCACCTGTTACATAAGTGTGTAACGTAGACGTGGTCATTTCAAAATAACCATAGTTGTAACGTCTACACTTGTAAATTGTGAACACACTTCATAATATATGAGTAATGTAACGTCACATTAACGTGTTACAATATCTTACAAGTGTGACGTCACATTAACGTGTTACAATGCGACAAGTGTGACGTCACATTAACGCGTTACAATGCGACAAGTGTGACGTCACATTAACGCGTTACAATATGTAACAAGTGTGACGTCACATTAACGCGTTACAATATGTAACAAGTGTGACGTCACATTAACGTGTTACAATATCTTACAAGTGTGACGTCACATTAACGTGCTACAATGCGACAAGTGTGACGTCACATTAACGTGTTACAATATGTAACAAGTGTAACGTCACATTAACGTGTTACAATATGTAACAAGTGTGACGTCACATTAACGTGTTACAATGCGACAAGTGTGACGTCACATTAACGCGTTACAATATGTAACAAGTGTGACGTCACATTAACGTGTTACAATATGTAACAAGTGTGACGTCACATTAACGTGTTACAATATCTTACAAGTGTGACGTCACATTAACGTGCTACAATGCGACAAGTGTGACGTCACATTAACGTGTTACAATATGTAACAAGTGTAACGTCACATTAATATGTTAATATGTAACAAGTGTGACGTCACATTAACGTGTTAATATGCAGTTTTTTGTTTTAAAACAAAATATTTTCAACAGTTTTTCTTGCAACAAATCTTGCCAACAAGAACAGTTTCATGAAGTTCTGAAATGCATGCTGGGAAATCTAACAGAGTGGGCGGAACTATGTGAGTTAAAACCTTCAGTCGGCTTCCTTTGGTCTTAATTGATTGTTGTTTGATTGATGGAATGGGCGGGGCTACATGCATATGGGGGCGTGGTTATATGGAAAGTTGTAAATGTCACATTGACTTCTTCGACATCCCGATACCTGTAGTCCTGAAACAGGATGTGATGTCACAAAAAAATACATTCACTTCATGTGAAACAAGTAACTTTTTCAAGTAAAGACATGAAAACATAAACAATTACAAAACTGTACATTAAAACAGTAGAAACTTGGAAGAATTTAAAAACAAACATTTTGGAAAGCCATTTAAACAGGAAGTGATGTCATAATGAGAGACTGAGTTGCCCCAATTAAAAGGCACACACACGTTGGCTTGGTTTGACCCCCCACCCACTTCTCACAGCTTCCAAATCACCACATTCAATAAAAAAAATGCCTTTTTGAAGTTTCCCGAAATATGGCCTTTTTCTGCTGTTACAAAATGATTACGTAACATTTAAAAAAACAATTTATGAACATATAACAAAAACCAAACAATTCAATTTAAATTAAAAAACAGTATTTTGAATCGTTTTGCTGTAACAAATAAATTACCAAATTAAAAACTTAAATATGTTTAACAGTGTTTTTTGTGGCTTATTTCCTGTCATTGACACCAACCCCCCCCCCCAAAATGTTTAATGAACATTTAAACATTAGAGATTTAAAAAAACAAGAGCTGGATTTGAATTAAATATTTTTTTAATAGAAAAAAGGGAAACTCGAAGATCAACCAATCACAGCTCAGCTTGTTACACACATACACACAAATCATACAGATGTATAAATACACACACGCAGGACATTGAAAGCTTTACGATGTCATGTTGTACAGTATAAACACATTCCTGATTAAAAAACACTCTCAATATACGACAGGAAACACAAAATGATTCTCAACTGATGAACTTCAATCAAAGGTCGTCGTCAACACAAACCGCCACCGACGTGAACTCCACGTGAACGTGAGCAGATTAATTAAAAACAGAATTGATAGAAATAAGGCACAGGAGACAGTTTGTTGAGCTAAAATAATAATAATTTAAGCCAATCAGACGGCAGAGTGAGAATTCTCTTTGCAAAAACTGCGAATTTAAACAATTTCTGTTTCAGAAGTTGAAAAGGCAGTTTACAATTAAAATGTAAACAATAAAACATGCTGAGTAGCTTTCAATATAAAAGAAAAACTAAAGATGATATATTTCCATAATTTCTCTTTTTTTTAAAGTCATTAACACATTAATTTAACATTCAGACGAAAAACAGTTCAGCTCACATTAGCGGCTCATGTTGGACTCCGTTACCCACAATGCATTGCTACTGGTAGCTCAGTCTGCTCAGGAATGTGCTGTGTAACCTCTGTAACCGTGGCGACCCCACTGTGTGTTTTGATATCATCCGTCACTGTGATTGTAGTGTTTGCACAGAAAGCTCTCTCATTGGTCCATTTGTTCCCACCGTGGGCCAATCAGAAGCCCCGAAGCAGTCAACAGTAGGAGGAGACTCGGAGGTCAGATGGGGGACTTGGAGAAGGAGACTCGGAGGTCAGATGGTGGACTAGGAGAAGGAGACTCGGAGGTCAGATGGGGGACTTGGAGAAGGAGACTCGGAGGTCAGATGGGGGACTTGGAGAAGGAGACTCGGAGGTCAGATGGGGGACTTGGAGAAGGAGACTCGGAGGTCAGATGGGGGACTTGGAGAAGGAGACTCGGAGGTCAGATGGGGGACTTGGAGAAGGAGACTCGGAGGTCAGATGGTGGACTAGGTGAAGGACACTCGGTGGTCAGATGGTGGACTTGGAGAAGGAGACTCGGAGGTCAGATGGGGGACTTGGAGAAGGAGACTCGGTGGTCAGATGGTGGACTAGGTGAAGGAGACTCGGAGGTCAGATGGTGGACTTGGAGAAGGAGACTCGGAGGTCAGATGGTGGACTTGGAGAAGGAGACTCGGAGGTCAGATGGTGGACTAGGTGAAGGACACTCGGTGGTCAGATGGTGGACTTGGAGAAGGAGACTCGGAGGTCAGATGGGGGACTTGGAGAAGGAGACTCGGTGGTCAGATGGTGGACTAGGTGAAGGAGACTCGGAGGTCAGATGGTGGACTTGGAGAAGGAGACTCGGAGGTCAGATGGGGGACTCGGAGAAGGAGACTCGGAGGTCAGATGGTGGACTTGGAGAAGGAGACTCGTGGTCAGATGGTGGACTAGGAGAAGGAGACTCGGAGGTCAGATGGTGGACTTGGAGAAGGAGACTCGGAGGTCAGATGGTGGACTTGGAGAAGGAGACTCGGAGGTCAGATGGGGGACTTGGAGAAGGAGACTCGGTGGTCAGATGGTGGACTAGGTGAAGGACACTCGGTGGTCAGATGGTGGACTTGGAGAAGGAGACTCGGAGGTCAGATGGGGGACTTGGAGAAGGAGACTCGGAGGTCAGATGGGGGACTTGGAGAAGGAGACTCGGTGGTCAGATGGTGGACTAGGAGAAGGAGACTCGGAGGTCAGGTGGTGGACTTGGAGAAGGAGACTCGGAGGTCAGGTGGTGGACTTGGAGAAGGAGACTCGGAGGTCAGATGGTGGACTAGGTGAAGGACACTCGGTGGTCAGATGGTGGACTTGGAGAAGGAGACTCGGAGGTCAGATGGGGGACTTGGAGAAGGAGACTCGGTGGTCAGATGGTGGACTAGGTGAAGGAGACTCGGAGGTCAGATGGTGGACTTGGAGAAGGAGACTCGGAGGTCAGATGGTGGACTTGGAGAAGGAGCCTCGGAGGTCAGATGGGGGACTCGGAGAAGGAGACTCGTGGTCAGATGGTGGACTAGGAGAAGGAGACTCGGAGGTCAGATGGTGGACTTGGAGAAGGAGACTCGGAGGTCAGATGGTGGACTTGGAGAAGGAGACTCGGAGGTGCTGGTTGTGGTCCAGCTGGTGGTCGTGCAGAGCGATCAGAGCCTCGATGGCTTCCTCCACAGACGCCAGCTGCATCAGAGCCATCTTCCTGTCCTTCCTGTGACATCAGAGGAAGTGACATCATTACGTTCAGCTCACATGTCTTAATTTCAAAGGACTTGTTTTGCAGGTTACTCACTGGAAGAACTTGAAGGCTTTGACTGTGAACCCTCCGGAGGAGAACAGATCCTTCAGCGCCTCCTCGCCGACCGACGACCTGTAGACGAAGACGGAAAGTTTAAATACGTCGACGTTTAGAAAACAAATATTTATCTCTTTGTTCTGGCCTCTCGTCCGTATACGAGGACATATAAATACATAATAAATAAATACGTAAAGAGGTTTGTCTGAGGGAAAGGACACGACGTGTCTCCAGGTCTAACGTCTTGCTTTGTGTCATGAGTAGTCCTTCGCAGGACTACTGGAGGGGTTCTGGGAGTTTGCCCAACCAGTCTACATGTGCTTCGTGGACTCGGAGAAGGCTTTCGACCGGGTCCCTCGGGGGTTCTTGTGGGGGGTGCTGTGGGAGTGGGGGGGTGCTGCCACTGCGACCCGACCCCGGACAAGAGGAGGAAGATGGACGGAGGAGAAAATATCCGTTTTCAAAAATATTGGTGTGAATGAAAATACTTTAAAACACAGGAACACGTGAAGGTGTGAGGACGTGCTGTGGAATGAAGCGTGAATGTGTTTCAGTGAAGCGGTTACGGGATGTTGGAGAGGTGCAGCGTCGCTGACGGAGGGAAGATGTTGTTGAAGTTTTTGGATCCGGGCTTTTTGAAGCGGTGGAGGGCGGAGCCTGAGAAGTCCCGAGTCAGCGTCTGCTCCTCTTGCCCCGCCCCCCCGCGGGGCAGCTGCACCACCGGGTGTTTGG
>CM051707.1:751032-773532 GCA_028022725.1 Lycodopsis pacificus | reverse complement strand
GGTAGAGGAGGTAGAAGGAGGTAGAAGGAGGTAGAGGAGGTAGAAGGAGGTAGAGGAGGTAGAAGTAGGTAGAGGAGGTAGTGAGAGGTAGAAGGAGGTAGAGGAGGTAGAAGGAGGTAGTGAGAGGTAGAAGGAGGTAGAGGAGGTAGAAGGAGGTAGAGGAGGTAGAGGAGGTAGAAGGAGGTAGAGGGGGGGAGAAGGAGGTAGAGGAGGTAGAAGGAGGTAGAGGGGGGGAGAAGGAGGTAGAAGGAGGTAGTGGGCGGTAGAAGGAGGTGGTGGGAGGTAGTGGGAGGGAGAGGGAGGTAGAAGGAGGTAGTGGGAGGTAGAAGGAGGTAGAGGAGGTAGAGGAGGTAGAAGGAGGTAGAGGGGGGGAGAGGGAGGTAGAGGAGGTAGAAGGAGGTAGAAGGAGGTAGTGGGCGGTAGAAGGAGGTGGTGGGAGGTAGTGGGAGGGAGAGGGAGGTAGAAGGAGGTAGTGGGAGGTAGAAGGAGGTAGAGGAGGTAGAGGAGGTAGAAGGAGGTAGAAGGAGGTAGAGGAGGTAGAAGGAGGTGGTGGGAGGTAGAAGGAGGGAGAGGGAGGAGTCTCACCTGTGGACAGACTGGAGGTGCTCATGTTCTCAGAGCAGCTGAAGGAGGAAGTGAACTCTGATTCCTGAAGAGAGAAACAATAATAATATAAGTGACCACTTTATTAGAGACACCTGTTCATCCTATTTATTATTATAAATATTATAATCACGTTTATAGACGTGTTTATAAAATCACATGTTTAGCACTGAGCCGCTTTTGTCCTGGACTTCATTATAAACTTTGTAGAATGTATGTCAGAGCTGTTGTATTTAACGTATATATAGTATATATATACACAGTATATATACCATATAATGTAAATATTACTGCTTTAAATCAACGGGTCACATAAGTTCCAGACCCTAAAGATATTTAGTTTACAATAAAAAAAAGATAAAACAGAAAAATATGTTTTAAAAAAGAGAACAAAATAAAAGGGAAGTATATAAAAAAAATAAAGATCCAATCAATTCAAATCTAATCAAATGAGATCAGATTTTAAAAAGCTGGAACCAAATAATAATTGGTATTTTCGTTTGACAATTTAATTATAAACAATGCTTGTTAATTAATTTTCTTTTGATCGACTAATTAATTCATATTTCTGCTCTACTTCCATATTTATTATGCGTCATCTCTTTATAACTAAATGAAATAATTCATCATCATTTAGCCATGATTTTATTGATTGATTGATCCATAACATGTCTGATACCAGAGAACAACAAACCATCTGACTTCATCTTTCGATCGACTTATTGATTCATGGTTTCAGCTCTGGAAACTAAAAAAGGCAGTTTATTGTTTTGTGTTTTTTATTGTTTTATATTTTTATTGTTTTATTCACATAAAGACCGTTAAACATTGTACATAAATTATCTAAACCTGAGAACATTTCTGAACATTTTAAAGTAATAAATATATAAAATATGAAAGTATTCATGTACTCAGTTATCGCGGGATTTCAGCCAATCAAACCCCGCCGCTGAATCGTCACTCTTCGCTCGCCACACTTTCAACCAAAACAAAACCAGAAAAAAAAGCGACACACGGGCGACAAAACAGCGCGTGAGGAGCGGGAAACGGGAGAGCGGAGAAGAGAGGTCGGTGGCGGGAAAGTGTTCAATCAAGTAAACAACAACAAACATGATGAGGGGGGGGGGTTGACGCGAAAGGCTCGCGCAGGTGCGGTTCAGTCGCCAAGGAAACGTGAGGGCGGATGGAAGGAAAAGACGGCGGCGGGAATTATAGGGAAAGGTTTAGGGGATGGTGTCCACGCGCTCACCCGTCCATGGTCCGCGAGAAGGAAGGAGAGGAGGAGAGGAAGAGTTGTTTTGGTCCGCGAGACCTTCCGCACCGCAGCTAGGCAGCAAAACCAACGAAGAACAACGAGCTCACTTCCTGTTTGGTGACGTAACGGGAGAAAACATGGCTGCTCGCGCGGACACGCCTCAGATCAGAGGGATCGATACAAATAATAATAACTAAATAATAACTAATCTAAAATAGACACAAATATTTGATGAAATAAGATGTGTCGCCTACAATACTGACTATATATATATATATATATATATATATATATATATATATATATATATATATACACATATACATAAATATAATTGTTATGTGTCATCTATCTTTGATACTCAGGTGTCTGAAGGGTCAATTATGTGATTTTTCATTTGTTTTATTATGTATCGGGAACTGCATGAAAAGGGATTTATATTCATATAAATATATAATCATTTTATAAATTATATTTTATTTATATATATCTATATATATACTGTTGTATGTAATGACTAAAAACAACTATGTGAGTAAATAAGTAAACATAATACATTATGGACATTTGAATGGATATAACAATAACTCAGACTATGTAAGTTCAAATATCTATGTGAAATAATTCAGTTAATGGTTGTAAATGTAGCAAATACAATAACTGTTATTACAGTTTACACAGGTATATATGTATATATGTGTGCAGTATGCAATGTACACACATACTACACAATAGTAATAATAAAGACAGTGTATAAAAGAGGTAGAAAAGAAGAATACCTTTATAAATATAAAACATGTGGTATCTATATCTATCAGAAGAAAAATAAACGACATGTTTGACAACATATGTTCACAGTTTAAGGTTTATTGTTGGTTCATCATGGTGAGGTCGTGGAAATGTCGTCTGTGCCAAAATAAAATAAATGTTATGAAGTACATGTTGGTAAATATAACAAAAACACTTCCGGTATGGATTCAATCACACAAACCACGATGTGAAGACGAGTCATCTCTTCGTCTCATATCACCTTTGATCTGCATACCGGAAGTCGAGCGGAGCAGTTGCTCTTCGACTTCCGGTTGAGTGGGGTATCTTTAAGTGGGTGAAAGGTGGAGAAGACGACAGACGGTCATTGTTTAACTCACCTTCAGTCCAACGTCACAGAACCGAACATGCTGCAGAACACTGGGTGAGTGCACGCGAGGCAGCTCGCGACGTGTCCGTTGACCCAAAATACAGAACTCCATTTTAACCAAAGCGTTCATCAGAAACCAGAAACATCTCGGTGATTAGTTGACATTTAGCCTCTTAAGCACCTTTAGTTTGTGATTTTACTGACGCCGGATTGTGACGTGAGGGCTTCTGCTTCAGAGACGCGAGTAGTTCGGTTCCGGTCCGGCTGCCTTTTGACCTTTGAGCAACACACGTCGAGAAATGAAGGTTCTCTCTACGGAGCTCTCTCGTGCGTTCCAGTTGTCATTATCTAACCGACGACAGAACCTTCAAACGGAACCAGTCACGTGGTCTATCGGGACTGAACCCGAGCCGAGCTGGGCTCGAGACTCACCCGCTTCAGAACCGTGACGTAGTTCGGTGTTGGTCGGTCTGCTCTTTGAACTTTAAACGAGTCTTTCTAAAAGTTGCGGTTCCTTCTATGACGTCTGGTGACGTCAGCTCCAATGAGCGATCATGTTGTTAAAACTGTTGTTATTGAGTGTTCTGCTCCAAAATAGAGGTTATAACATAATAATAATAACTATTCATACATCACCTTTAAAACAGAGTTTACAAAGTGTTTACACAGACAAAGTGACGCAATAACAACAGAAAGAAGAGTCGATCCAAATACACTAAGAGTTAAATTAAATCATTTTGTAAAATAATTAATTCAAATCAACAAATAAAGATAAAACATTGAAGCCCGTCTACACAACAGTGTTTTAAGAAGTGATGTAAAGGTCCCATCCTGTAAAAAGTGTCTCTTGTTTTTTAAATATAAAGCAGACGTCAACGTTGTATAAATATTGTGACAGGATTGAAATACACAATACTCTGAACGAGTACAGTAGTGACGTCACAACTGTACTATTTCACAGATTTAAATATAAACATTGTGAATGTGATCAGGGCCATGATGGATGATGTGCTGTGAAGAATAGTGTTTGTCTGGTAGATGACATTTGGGCTTTTGTCAACATTTGTCAGCATTTTTAAATTGTAATACCAGTTGTACCTCACAGTCATATTATCTCAATCTCTAGTTTCAAGTCTTCTTCAATACAGCATGATGTTCATTTAGTACATTATGCTCCATTTAGAGTCACACAGACCATAAAGCAGGGGATGCTTTAGGGCGGGGCTACTGTGATTGACAGGTCTCTAACAGACCATAAAGCAGGGGATGCTTTAGGGGCGGGGCTACACTGTGATTGACAGGTCTCTAATAGACCATAAAGCAGGGGATGCTTTAGGGGCGGGGCTACACTGTGATTGACAGGTCTCTAATAGACCATAAAGCAGGGGATGCTTTAGGGGCGGGGCTACACGGTGATTCACTTTATTTCTTTTAAAGTAAATTAATTTCAAAACGCACAATGAAAACTTTAAAAGACAGATTTGAACTCTAACCAATATTTTGCAATAAATTCACAGCTGTTAAAAAGTGCACAAGTTTGAAATTTGGTTTTATTTAAATTGTATTAATTTTTTTACTGATAAAATAAAACTCCCTCAAACCTGAGTGAGACATGGTTAGCCTAGCTTAGCACAAACAGTGGCATGCCGTTGAGTCCATGGAGCTAGTTTAGCTCTCAGCTGGAATTAGCTGTGTGTTAGCATGTTAGCTAAGTTATTTTTATTTCTCTCCGTGTTTTGCAGGAAGTTAGCCGGCTGCACGCTCTTCATCACCGGAGCGAGTCGAGGGATCGGTAAAGCCATCGCTCTGAAGGCCGCCAGAGACGGAGCCAACATCGTCATCGCCGCCAAGACCGCAGAACCCCACCCAAAACTACCGGGAACCATCTACACCGCCGCGCAGGAGGGTGAGGCGCTGACGCGCTGGTTGTGTATAACGGGGAGGGGAGAGGAGAGAAGTTAGGAGAGGAGAGAGGAGTTAGGAGGGGAGGGGAGAGGAGAGAAGTTAGGAGAGGAGAGGAGGGGAGAAGTTAGGAGAGGAGGGGAGAGAAGTTCGGAGGGGAGAGGAGAGAAGTTAGGAGGGGAGAAGTTAGGAGAGGAGAGGAGGAGGGGATGGGGAGGCTGAAACGTGTGTGTGTGTGTGTGTGTGTGTGTGTGTGTGTGTGTGTCAGTGGAGGCAGCAGGAGGGAAGGCGTTGGCTTGTGTTGTCGACATCCGTGATGAGCAGCAGATCGAAGACGCTGTTCAGAAAGCTGTCGACAAGTTTGGAGGTAAACGACATTTTTTACAGTGTTGAATAAAAACATTAAAACAGTCTGTTTAGATATGAAATGTTTAAGGAACAGAAATTACACTAAGTGGGAATACATTTAGTAAAATGTTGAATAATAACAAACAAGTTCAGTGTTTATGTAATACTTAGAAATACTGACCGGAAGACGTTCATAGTTTTAAACGTTTTCTTAATATTTCTCAAAATTTACTTCACATTTTTATTTAAAAAAATATCTGAAATAGTTTAAAACAATTTGGAAAAAGCTTAAATACAGCTTTTATTTGGTACAGTTTCTTTTCATTTCTTCTGTAGAATTTTATTTCTTATAATATTTATGTAAATATGAATGAATGAACCGTTTTTATTGAAGAAAGTGAAGGTTTCGTTAAGGTGTTAGAGGTCCAGTTGGACAGGTGTGTCGGTGGGTGGGAAGCTGGCGAGGGATCGGCTCAGACTGACAGCGGTGACATCATCATTATCATGCGTCTGATTGGTCAGGAATCGACATCCTGGTGAACAACGCCAGCGCCATCAGTCTGACAGGGACTCTGGAGACGCCCCTCAAGAAGGTGGACCTGATGCTGGGAATCAACCTGAGAGGGACTTACCTGACGTAGGACGCACACACACACACACACACACACACACACACACATACATACATACACACACACACACACACATCTGTACCATTGGTGGCATCGCGATGTCCCCGTAAACCATATGACCCAGACACCTGTCAGTTAGACTGTATAGAAACGGACTGAGCTGTAGTACAGACTTAGATTAGAGGTGACATGGCATCACCATGAGAACCCTCATCTGCATCATGTCACCACGAGAACCCTCATCTGCATCATGTCACCATGAGAACCCTCATCTGCATCATGTCACCATGAGAACCCTCATCTGCATCATGTCACCATGAGAACCCTCATCTGCATCATGTCACCATGAGAACCCTCATCTGCATCATGTCACCATGAGAACCCTCATCTGCATCATGTCACCATGAGAACCCTCCTCTGCATCATGTCACCACGAGAACCCTCATCTGCATCATGTCACCACGAGAACCCTCATCTGCATCATGTCACCACGAGAACCCTCATCTGCATCATGTCACCACGAGAACCCTCATCTGCATCATGTCACCACGAGAACCCTCATCTGCATCATGTCACCACGAGAACCCTCATCTGCGTCATGTCACCATGAGAACCCTCATCTGCATCATGTCACCATGAGAACCCTTATCTGCGTCATGTCACCATGAGAACCCTTATCTGCATCATGTCACCATGAGAACCCTCATCTGCATCATGTCGGGACGTCCCCGTAAACCACGTTGTGAACAGAGACCAGGAGATCATTCTGAGATGAGCCGGCTGTTTAAAACATTCGGTGAACGCACCGACGTTAACGAGTTTGTTGCCGAGTTCTGTAAACGAACTGTAGTAAGTTGATGTTACTCGTTTATTACAGTGGAAGAGCTGCTAGCCAGCGTCTGTGTGTTTCAGGTCTAAGCTGGTCATCCCTCACCTGCTGAAGAGTCGTAGTCCTCACATCCTGAACTTGTCTCCGCCGCTCAACCTCAACCCCGTCTGGTTCAAGAACCACACAGGTAACCATAGCAACCGACCAGCCAGCATCCCATCATGCACCTGTTCTGTTCTGTTCATCCTGAACATGTTTCCCTTTTCTTTTCTGTCAGCGTACACGATGGCGAAGTACGGCATGTCCATGTGTGTCCTTGGAATGGCAGAAGAGTTCAGAGGTCAAATTGCCGTCAACGCCCTCTGGCCTAAAACTGGTCAGTGGCTAAATGTTAGCATGCTAACAGAGTCCTCATATTAAGACTGGCATATTAAACTAGCATGCTAACAGAGTCCTCGTAGACTTTCATATTAAACTAGCATGCTAACAGAGTCCTCGTAGACTCTCATATTAAACTAGCATGCTAACAGAGTCCTCATAGACTGGCATATTAAACTAGCATTATAACAGAGTCCTCGTAGACTTTCATATTAAACTAGCATGCTAACAGAGTCCTCATAGACTTTCATATTAAACTAGCATGCTAACAGAGTCCTCATAGACTCTCATATTAAACTAGCATGCTAACAGACTCTCATATTAAACTAGCATGCTAACAGAGTCCTCATAGACTGGCATATTAAACTAGCATGCTAACAGACTCTCATATTAAACTAGCATGCTAACAGACTCTCATATTAAACTAGCATGCTAACAGACTCATATTAAACTAGCATGCTAACAGACTCTCATATTAAACTAGCATGCTAACAGAGTCCTCATAGACTCTCATATTAAAGTAGCATGCTAACAGAGTCCTCATAGACTCTCATATTAAACTAGCATGCTAACAGAGTCCTCATAGACTCTCATATTAAACTAGCATGCTAACAGAGTCCTCAGACTCTCATATTAAACTAGCATGCTAACAGAGTCCTCATAGACTCTCATATTAAACTAGCATGCTAACAGCCTCTCCATGATGCTCACCCTGCTCTGACCTGTGTGTTGCTGTAGCGATCCGGACGGCAGCGATGGATATGTTGGGGGGCGAGGGCATCAGTAAACAGTGTCGTACGTCTGACATCATGGCGGACGCCGCCTACGCCGTCCTGACCCGGCCGAAGGACTACACGGGTCACTTCCTGATTGACGAGGACATCCTGAAGGAGCAGGGAGTCCAGGATTTCGATCAGTACGCCGTCCAGCCAGGTGACATCATGCTAACTGATGCTTACGCTAACCTAGCATGGGTACTCGGTGCTTCCCACTCTCTGTCATGTGGTACTCATGGCGGTCTCTGATTGGTCAACAGGTCACCCACTGCTGCCGGACTTCTTCCTGGACGAAGCACCAGAGAGCCTGGTCGGACAGATGGAGCAACATGGTAAATACTGCAAATACTGTAAATACTACTGCTAGTTAGTAATACTATTGAAATCAGTTTGACCCTGAAAACAACAAACACTACTTTCAGTATTGCAAATTATACTATTACAACATTTACACTGGTATTTTTAAATACTGTAATCATACTAGTACATATAATACTGGTGTTATGTATATAATACTACTGTTGTACTGTTACTATTAGTAATATTACAAATACTGTTTCAGATACTGTTGGAAGTTTAAACGGATCTAAAAAATAATCAAAACAGTCAACGTTATAAAATATATATATTATTATTATATAGTATATTATTATACTGTGATCTTGTGAAATGCAGTTTTTCATCAAAGTGTATATTTGATGTTTACGTCTTCTAATGAAATGACCTGTTTTTGTGTTCTCGTTGCTAGGAGCAACACCAGCCTTCAAACCACCATCATCATCATCATCAGCCAGGCCTTCCTCCTCCGGTGGACCCATAGAAGGCACGTTCACCGCCATCAGAGGCGTCCTCAGTGAAGACGTGGTCAAGTCTACGCAGGGCATTTATCAGTTCGACCTATCGGGTTAGTCTGTTAGGAATTATAGGACTATGTCAATATAAGGAGGTGTGGGCGTGTCACTAATGTAACCATGTGTATGTCCATATAAGGTGTTGTGGGCGGGTCACTAATGTAACCATGTGTATGTCCATATAAGGAGGTGTTGTGGGCGTGTCACTAATGTAACCATGTGTATGTCCATATAAGGTGTTGTGGGCGGGTCACTAATGTAACCATGTGTATGTCCATATAAGGTGTTGTGGGCGTGTCACTAATGTAACCATGTGTATGTCCATATAAGGAGGTGTGGGCGTGTCCCTAATGTAACCATGTGTATGTCCATATAAGGAGGTATGGGCGTGTCCCTAATGTAACCATGTGTATGTCCATATAAGGAGAACATGAGGGCTTGTGGTTTCTGGACCTGAAGAGCGGTTCCGGTCACGCCGGTCAGGGCCAGTCGCCCGTCAAAGCCGACGTTGTCATGACGATGGACTCCGGCGACTTCAGCAAGATGTTTGCAGGTGAGCGGTCGCCACGGTAACGCTGACAGCGATGACGTCATGCGGGCTCCTGCTGTAACAGCTGTTTGTTGTTGTTCTCAGGGAAGCTGAAGCCCACGCTGGCCTTCATGTCGGGGAAGCTGAGGATCAAAGGAGACATGACGCTCGCCCTCAGACTGGAGAAGCTCATGAGCCGCATGAACAAGGCCAAACTGTGAGGCCCCGCCCACAGGCCTCTCAGGCTCCGCCCCCTGCTTGTAGCTGTACATGTTGCCTTAAAGAAGAAATGACACGTTATTAAATAATCGATAATAAACCTCTGTGTGTTTCATGAAGTCCTAACATTCTGTTCATGACCTTTTCACACAACTAAATAAAATAATTAAAATAATTAATTCATATTTGTTGATGATTTCTCACGTTTAAACGTTTCACACCGAGACGACACCAATGTTTGTGTTCAGTACATTCCACCTAGATCAATGTATCAATAGATTAATGTCCTGGTCTGTTATTGAGTTCTGTTTGAATCTATTTTCATCTTGTGAGCAAAAGTCTTTATTTTACTGTTTTTTTCTTTCACGTGAACTTTGCATGAAAACTTTTTTTTTTTTTTTTTTTTTCGCATCTGTAACTTTCATAAATCTAAACTCTACAGATCAAAGACTTCAGTCTCAGTTTAAACATTTAAATACAAACTTAAAATGCTGCAGAATGATGTCATCAAATAAAATAACGTGTTAATGAAGGAAAACTCACCAACAGACGAGGATATTAATCTATTGATTGAAAAATATATATATTAGTGCTGGGTAAGTTAACGCGTTAATTTCGCGTTAACGCATTCATTAATTAACGCCGACAATTATTTTATCGCGCGTTAACGCATCTTACAAATTTATTATAATTTTTTTTTTTTTTTTTTAATTGAAAGACGAGACAATACATATACATAACAAGAGGACGAAAGGACAGTGGGATGAAAGCCAGCAAACATCCTGCAGTCAGTCATGTTAGTGCACCTGTATGCTGAAATTCACGGTAAACGCATTTAAACGCACAGATCAGAGTGAAGGACTTTGAAAGTTAGCGGAAACATTAACGTGAGACAACATCCGGTTTCTTCAGACGAACATCCGGTTTTCAGAATAAGATGTCAACAAAGTATGAATCATATTCACATTAAGTATGAAACATGCTGCCTGCATCTCGTGAACCAAATGTTATCGCCCTTTTGTTCAATACTTTAAAATAAAAGTGCACAATACACTACTTTTGAATTCATTACTGAACTTTGCCATAACAATGCGATTAATCGCAAAAAATGTGTTGGTAGTTGCTCACTGAACCACAGAAGAAGACGTGATTGGAAACTGTTTGGAAAAGTGTCAAAGAAATCTGTAGCAGGTGATTGGATGAACCGTCTGTCAATCAAACGCTCACATGGAGAAAACACTTGTTATGTTGCCACTTTAAGAAAAGTTTATTTTCACCATTTCAGAGGAGAAGTTCATCTTACATTAACCTGAACAAACACCGACTGGCTCTTATATATTAAAAAACATATTTAGAATCTGTTACTGTTCCTTTAAGGCTCCTCTGGGCGGAACAGCACAGAGAGCGTTGCCGTGGAGACGGCAGACCGTTTCCATGACGACCTGAAAAGTCTGAGCTGTGACGTCAGCGTCAACGTCGGCAACCGTAACGTTGACGATGCCGTACGTCTACCTGGACCCCGCCACCGCGGAGGACAGCGTGACGCGCTAACGCTAACGCTAGCTCCGTCTGCAGCATCTCAACGAGTTAGCTTAGCAACCGTAGCTTCACGGTGTTATTGGTTTCTGATTTGAATGAATTTAGAAAATCTCATCTGCACAAAAAGCCTTTTTGTGACGTGTTAGCGAACATGCTCACAGTTTAATTTAATCAAAATGATTTTAATGATTCACTTGTGTTGTAACTGTTGATTTATTTAGTTTCTCTTTTGGGGATTTTCTGCTTTGAATTAACTTTGTGAATTTAAACGTGTTTCTCTTTTTGTTTCAGCCAGTTGTGGAAAAGTATTTAGAAACAAACACAGAAGTTTCACAGCAAAATGTAGTTAAACGTGGTATTTTCACATTAATCTTTTTGTATCTTTACAGTCTCTGGCAGACTGGATGTGTTTACCGTACGTGTCGGTATATAGGAGCACTACAGCTTTAGCATCAGCTGATGAGACCACAGTCATCTCAATGAATACTGGCTTTGAATGTAAGGAAACAACCTTCTAGTCATCTCGTTATAACTAAATAGTGAACTTGATCTCGAGATAACGGCATTAAAATAAGAATTACTGGGATGGCAGTTCTAGGCTTATGTAGAGACCAGAACCAGAACTAGTCTGATCCTTGACTTTATTTAAAGTAGCAATACTACAATATTAAATACTAAGTAAAATGCTGCATTGAAAATACCGCTTCACATGAGTTTGGTTAAAGCAGTGAAACGTATTCAGATCCGTGACTTGAGTCAAAGCACTGACACCTCACTGTGAAGGTGTTTAGAGCTACACTACAGATGTAGAGGAAGATCTCCTCACTCGCCTCCCCGACAGACTCGTAATTTCAACATGTATTCATTGTGAGAATGCAATGATCATCGATAGCTCATCTATCAGCTGATACATACAAACAGAATGACTCTTCGTGGTTTGAGAGTTCAGCAGGAAACGTGTTGAATCGCAGCAGAGTTCTCAGACGGAGAGTTCAGTTTGTTCCTCTCAGCTTCTCTTCATGTCCTCACGTCACCACAGACTCTTGTACTTCTGCTTCCATCTGACGGCCACAACCTGGATTCTATCACAACATCACGTTTCCTTTCTGACGCTCATTTAAATGTGATTATAATGTTTAAATCTGTGTCTGCATTGAGTCTCTAGCTGCTGAAGAAACGTTTTACTGGAACAATCAACGTGTTTGTTGAATAAAGTTTGGTTGAAAGAAGAAGAACTGAAGACTCTTGAAGATGCTTTAATGAAGCAGAGATTTCATGATTCACAGAAGACGAACATGATTTCATGCGGAGATGACTCGTTATCTCAGACGTTTAAATCATAAAGTAACATTTCATTTGACTCATGAAACTCACATCAGATCAAACAAAGACTGATGGAAGATACACATGAAGCATTAACAACATGAAACAATAATGAACGTTTCTGCAGATTGTTGATGTCGGCACTATTTGATCAAACACACTTTAAACTAATCAACAACAACACTACTCACACCTGCTGACTCCAAGACATGATGCTGACAGAATCATTCAGAAATACACATGATATAGTTTAATGTCTGAGTTTTGATGATTAATGATTAATGACTGCACATAAAGAAGCATGTGCACAAACACAGCAGATCACATTGACATTTATAGTAAAGTAACACACAGATCTTTCTGACCTCCAGTAGTTTAACTTCTCATTCCTGCAGCGACGTGCAGGTGAATCCAGATCACCTGACATGCGTTGTATACATCGTGCTCTCGTCACCACGCCCCTTTTAGGGGGAAAACAGCATAAACAGGAAGATGAAACAAGTCTTCAAACTTCTACTTCAAACAAAACGTATATATTCATATGCAACAATGCAACAATGCAACAATTAATCCCAGAACGCTGATTTGTAATAAACATAGTGTCAGTGAGTAATCACTGAATGATGATGTGACAGTTGCTACTGATAGCTTAGCTTAGCTAGCTTGAGTTGGAGGCTGCTGTTGGTTATTCACAGACAACACTTCTCTTCACCACACCTGCTGATTCAATCAAACATGGACAGAAGTCTTGAGAGATATTTCGTCACTGTGTTGGACGGAGAAGACTGAGGCTGTGACGGAGATCAACCTTAACTTATTAAAGTATCACGAACACTCAGGCTCAGCCAGAGTCACACAATAATGATCAGACGTGTGAATAAAACAAATGTTTGATTCACCAGAGATAAATGCAAATTAACTTCAAAATTACAAACACGTTCAATTTCATTGGTGTCTAAAGGATCATCATCCTCATCCAGTGTGTTTTGTTTGCTTCAAGGTCTTCCATCTCTTTTTGAAGACTTTCCAGAACGCTCATCTTCTTCTGATTCTCTCCTTTATTCTTTTCATATTTGTCTTTCACATCTTGAAGAGTTTTCTTAACTTTCCTTGTCTTGTTCACAAACGTCCAGTATTCTTTAACATGGGCTGCTACAGGGCACTTGTTGGTACACACAGTGCAGCGGCCATCTTTCATGACCTCACACAGATACACAGTGGGGGCCACTGTGCATCCACGGAAGTGACAGGTCTCCTCACAGACTGTGCAGCAGGTAGCTCCTTTAAAAAACAGTTTAAACCACCATCCACCTTCTATAGGTTCTTTATATTTGTAGGGCTCATCAACTTCTACAGTGAACTCTTCATTATTCTTCATCTCTTCTTCATGTTTCTTCAGAGCTTCTTGAGTCTGCTGGATTTCATTCTGTTTGAGTTCAATGTATTGAATTCTCTCTTTCAGGTTCTGGACGGAGGCTGTCACTGTAGTCTGTTCATTCAGAACTTCCTTAATCTGCTGGATTTCAGTCAGTTTGAGTCCAATGGATTGAATTCTCTCTTGCAGGTTCTGGATGGAGGCTGTCAGTGTAATCCGTTCATTCAGAACGTCCACGGTTTTCTCCAGCTTTTGAGGTGCAGTTTTTTCCAGAAATTCTGTGAACTGCTTCATTCCTCTCGTAGCTTTTTTATATTCATCTTCAAGGTCTTCTATGTAGTCTTGGCTTCTGTCTTCGTTTTGGCTGTTATTAAACAGGAAGTGAACAGGCTCGTTCTTTTCATTTCTGGCACACTTGATGTTTGCAGTGTCGAGGGCTTTCAGAGCTTTTCTAGGTGTCCTTCCATTTGAGTGTGTCATGAGGGCGACAATGTTCTTCTCCATGTCTTTTCCAAACAGAGACACCACTGAATTAAAGATGTATGACAGTCGGTTACTCAGTCGATTCTCTGTGGCATTCAGCACCAGACCCACCACATCGATCTCATGAACTCCAGCCGGTGAGCGGAACAAGTCAAATAGTCTTTGACTGACTATTTCATCGTGTTCAATCCCGTCAGTGCTTCCGTATCCTGGAGTATCGATGATGGTCAGAGAGTAGGGCAGAGTTTTATCTTCAAAACCAAAGATCTCGTACACGATCACATCTGACGTCTGACTCTGTGATTGCTCTTTCTTCTCGTCCTCTATGATCTGAAACCAGACATCGTCCTCCCACTCCACTCCCATGGCGAAGTTGACCAGAGTGTTGATCAGAGTAGATTTTCCGGCTCCTGTTTCACCAACAAGCAGGATGGTTTTGTTTTTCTTGTTTGGATTCTTTTCACCAAGAGTCATTCTTCTCAGAGATTCATTGTTCTCTTTCTTTGGTCTCAGCTGGTAGACAGTAGGAGATCCTTCATCGATCAGTTCTTTGTTGGTGATGTAATCATATTTAGATGAAGTGTTCTTGTTCTTGTTCCTGTACAAAAATGAAGACATTAGTTCAAAAGCTACTAACATAAATTAAATGGAATAAATTCACTCTACTTTCTGTGGTCTTTTTAAAACATGAATCTACTGTATAAATGCAAACTATACATCTACAAGCTGACCAGTTACACCATCTGATGTTAGTTCATCCTTCAAAACTATCAGCGGCATCAGCAGATAACAACTAATGAGAAAAATAATATCAGTGCCAAAGGAAATAATTAGCTCACAAAAAATCTAATTTGATTTGATTTCCAGCTACATAGAGCTACTATCTTAAGCTCTTCCACCACAGGTGATCACTCTGTAACTTCTACCTGTGTCCTTCTAACATTTGATAAAAAATGTATAAATCTTTCGATTTTACAAGATTTTAATCAACAAGAAAAATGTTTTTGTGAAGCTGTTTTTATAATCAATTCAACACGTTTTCAGTCTTAATTCTTCTCTCATGTTGCAAATGTTCTCACAGTAAAATATGATACCGCAGTATTGACACAGTAATACATTTCAAGAATAAAACAAACACATAAAAAATGCAAAATCACTTGGAAAGGAGGTCACGATGCACATGATGAACATCTGTAATCTGACATCTCCTGCATAAACAATCAGAACATTTTTATAATATTTTAACAATCTGAAGGAGAAACTTTTCATTCTGAATAAATCAGCCGTGGACAACAGATGCTTAAAGAATCAATCAGTTCCACAAAGAATTCTATTCATATGCTTACTTTAGGCAATATTGTTGGGAAACATTCCAAAAATGTTCATTGTTATGCAGATGATACCCAATTATACCTATCAATCACGCCAGATGAAACCAACCAGCTCGCTAAACTTCAAGCATGTGTTAAGGACATAAAAACTTCCTGAAGTTAAACTCAGACAAAACTGAAGTTATTCAACTAGGCCCAGAACACCTCCGACATCAGTTATCTGATGATATAGTTTCTCTAGATGTTATTGATCTGCATCCAGCAGCACCGTAAAGAATGTTAGAGTTGTCTTTGGTCAGGATTTGTCCTTTAACTCCCAGATAAAACTAATTGAAAGGACTGCCTTTTATCACCTACTTAACATTGCAAAAATCAGGCACATCCTGTCTCAAAGGGATGCAGAAAAAATAGTTCACGCATTTATGGCGTCTAGACTAGTTTACTGCAATTCCAGTAAATCAGCCTGCTCTCTTAAATCTCTTAAATCTCTTCAGCTGATCCAGAATGCTGCAGCTTGTGTACTAACAACTTAGAAAAGAAACCACATTACTCCTGTATTAGGTTCTCTGCACTGGCTCCTGTAAAATATGGATACTTTAAAATGCTTCTCCTCACCTACAAAGCCCTAATTGGTCAGCACCACCATATCCGAATTCAATTAATTTCTATTTATTTTGTATAGCCCAAAATCACAAATTGGCCTCAGAGGGCTTTACAATCTGGACACAAATTGTAAAGCCAGTAAGGAGCCTATAGTACCCCATTACCCCACTAGAGAGCTGTGCTCCCAGAACGCAGGGTTACTTATGGTTCCTAAAGTCTTATACCATGTCCTCACTAGTCCAGTTTTGCTACGTTTACATTCAGGTGTATAGTTAGGGCTGGTTCAGGTCTATAGTTAGGGCTGGTTCAGGTTTATAGTTAGAGCTGGTTCAGGTTCATAGTTAGGGCTGGTTCAGGTTTATAGTTAGGGCTGGCTCAGGTTTATAGTGAGGACTGGCTCAGGTTTATAGTTAGGGCTGGTTCAGGTTTATAGTTAGGGCTGGTTCAGGTTTATAGTTAGGGCTGGCTCAGGTTTATAGTTAGGGCTGGCTCAGGTTTATAGTTAGGGCTGGTTCAGGTTTATAGTGCCTATAATTTGCACAAACAAGGAAAATTATACAGAAAAATAGTAAAGGCACTGAATGTTCCCAGAGATACCTTTGGAAGCATAGCTCGCAAGTTCAAAGTTAAAGGAACACTGGCTACACTACCTGGACGTGGCAGAAAGAAGAAGCTATCAATGGCTGCCACCAGATTTCTGAGGAGGCAGGTGGCCAAAAACCCTCGAGTGACTGCAAAAGACCTGCAGCAAGACTTGGTGGCAACAGGCACTGAGGTTCCAGTTTCCACACTAAGGTGCATACTAAATGCTGAAGGTCTCCATGCCCGGACTCTGAGACGTACACCACTACTGACCCAACAGCACAAGAAAAGTTGCCTCCAAAATGCTCAAAACCATATTAATAAGCCACAGAAGTTTTGGGATGATATTCTGTGGAGCGATGAAACAAAACTGGAACTTTTCGGGCCTATGGACCAGTGGTATGTCTGGAGGGGGAAGAATGAAACATACGCTGAGAAGAACGGTGGCGGGGTGATGCTCTGGCGCCGCTTTGCTTCTCCTGGCACTGGAAACCTGATGCGTGTGGAGGAGAAGATGGATATAATCAAGTATCAGGAAATCCTAGGAAATGTTGCCAAGAAACCTAATTTGCAAAAGGGGTTGAATCATGTTGAGTGCAACTGTAGTTAGGACTTGCTCAGGTCTATAGTTAGGGCTGGTTCAGGTCTATAGTTAGGGCTGGCTCAGGTCTATAGTTAGGGCTGGCTCAGGTTTATAGTTAGGGCTGGTTCAGGTCTATAGTTAGGGCTGGTTCAGGTCTATAGTTAGGGCTGGTTCAGGTTTATAGTTAGGGCTGGCTCAGGTTTATAGTTAGGGCTGGCTCAGGTTTATAGTTAGGGCTGGCTCAGGTCTATAGTTAGGGCTGGCTCAGGTTTATAGTTAGGGCCGGTTCAGGTTTATAGTTAGGACTTGCTCAGGTTTATAGTTAGGGCTGGCTCAGGTCTATAGTTAGGGCTGGTTCAGGTTTATAGTTAGGGCTGGTTCAGGTTTATAGTTGGGGCTGGTTCAGGTTTATAGTTAGGGCTGGTTCAGGTCTGTAGTTAGGGCTGGTTCAGGTCTGTAGTTAGATCTGGTTCAGGTCTATAGTTAGGGCTGGTTCAGGTTTATAGTTAGGACTGGTTCATGTTTATAGTTAGGACTGGTTCAGGTTTATAGTTAGGGCTGGCTCAGGTTTATAGTTAGGGCTGGTTCAGGTTTATAGTTAGGGCTGGCTCAGGTTTATAGTTAGGGCTGGTTCAGGTTTATAGTTAGGGCTGGTTCAGGTTTATAGTTAGGGCTGGTTCAGGTCTATAGTTAGGGCTGGTTCAGGTTTATAGTTAGGGCTGGTTCATGTTTATAGTTAGGACTGGTTCAGGTTTATAGTTAGGGCTGGCTCAGGTTTATAGTTAGGGCTGGTTCAGGTTTATAGTTAGGGCTGGTTCAGGTTTATAGTTGGGGCTGGTTCAGGTTTATAGTTGGGGCTGGTTCAGGTTTATAGTTAGGGCTGGTTCAGGTTTATAGTTAGGGCTGGTTCAGGTTTGCCTAAGAGAGAACCAGTATTTCCACCTCAGAAAGAGGTAGAGCGAGTTCGTGTTTTTAAGCTTTGGAAGGCTTCATAATATTGTTGACATCATGTTCTGATAGTTCTTGTAGTTTTACAATAATCAGTGAAATATCTCTTTGTACGTTTAATGAAACCAGGATAACAGGAAGTCCTGTAATCTGAGCCCATCAAACCTTTTCTCACTGCCTGATGTTCAGCAGGACGACGTGTTGTTTTGGTGTCAAATTTGTATAATTATAACAAAAAGACAACATGTTTTAGTGTATGAGTAACTTAAATACGAATACATTAAATGTGATGATGTGTTTGAATATGACCGTGCTACCGGGTGTACATTACATGTGAATTCACTGTAACCATCGTCCTCTTTGTCACGTAGCCCTCATCATCATCCATCACACAGAACGAACACCTTGTCAGATATCATCCTCTTCTTCACTGTGATGTTGTAGAAATGTTCGTGGTACTCACGTTGCCATGGTAACTGCTTCACAGGAGTTTAAGGATGGAGCACTTTAGGATGAAAGAAGAACAGTCAGTCAGCCACAGCTCCGGTCTACTGTACTGCAGGTATTATAAACTGTATTCTGACTGTTTAAAGAGTGGAGGAACACGGCCCTCCAGCCTGTGTCCACCTCAGGGGGGTGTCATGACTTTGTGCTAAGCTAACTCAGTAGCATCCACCCATAATACAATTCATAAGATGATGTGTTATTAATAAATAGTCTGAGCCAATTAACTTTGAATGTTTAGAGTTGTGAAGTTCAGAAAAAAATTCAAATGACCACATTCATTTCTGTTCATTATTTTCTTTTATGAATATTTTCATCAGCTGCTAATATTTCTTGTTCAGCACTGTTCGAGATATGTAGAGCTGGTGTTGAGAGCCGATTCAAATCAAATAAAAACTGCTTCTGACCTTTTTGTTCTCGTCACAGAACGAAGCAGCTAAACTGCAAAAACCAAAGCTGCCGGCAGCAGCAGCTGGTTTTGAGCTTCACTAAGCTAAGCTAAGCTAAGCTAAGCTAGGTCATCTCATACGGCATTTATGTTGTTTGTTTTTTCAACAGCTCAACAACAAAATAACCAGAAGGTTTGGTGATGTTTGGACAAACTGAGCTCAGGATTAAGTTTAGAGTCTGTTTAACTTTCCTTCTGAAACAGTGACGAGGCCGATGCACTGATTGGTTCTGGTGGTGACTCCTGATTCTAGAATGTGGTCGAACATCATGAAACTAATCCTGCAAGTTTTGTGAGACTTGTAGAAACATTTATTTGATTGATAGTCGCATTATGTTTCTGCCACGATCATTGTTAGCATTTGTAAGGTTGGTCGATTTTGATAAATGTTTCAGGGTATGTTTCCTGTTTTGGACCTATTGTGCAAGTTGTGTGATGATTGGACAAACAATTTATGATTTATTGTCTGATTTGTGTTATGCCATGGCTCTTTTTGTATTTGTAGCGCCCCCTGGTGGTTGATTCTACTAAAACTTCCAGAGCATCTTTCAGAGGCTCTTGTAGACATGTTGAGCTAGTTCTGTGGTGATTGGCCCAATGGTTGTTGACTTTAGTCTGGTTATGTCAATATCTGGAAAACTGAATAAGATATACAACGATCCTCAGAACATTTTGTAAGAAACAGAGGTA
The DNA here is from genome assembly GCA_028022725.1 of Lycodopsis pacificus. Lineage (NCBI taxonomy): Eukaryota > Metazoa > Chordata > Actinopteri > Perciformes > Zoarcidae > Lycodopsis > Lycodopsis pacificus. The sequence continues at coordinate 753,663 of CM051707.1, read as the reverse complement.
TGGTTTAGGAGAAGATGTCAAAAATGTGTTATTAAAATGGCGGACAATGTAGTGGGCGGACCTCTGATGTCAGAGTGACAATTTTGTAGAACACATTCAGCTGGATATGTGTTTGACTTACAAGTCAATCGGACTCATAGCGTTGGGGTGACATGTGTGCTTCAGTTTGGCGGCACCTAGTGGTCGATTTGTATTAAACTTTCAGGGTCAGTCTCAGGTACTCTTGTGGACATGTACTGGTCGTTTTGTGGTGATTGGCCTGAAGCTTGCTGACTTTGGTCTAGCTTTGTGCTAAGCCACGCCCTTTCAAAGTTCATTGATCAATATCTTGAAAATCTCATCAGATATCAACAAGCTTTAGATACATTTCAATGAAGTTAATCCAATAATGACGCACATATTTGGTACAGATCTACGGTAGAAGGAGTTTGCAAAAATCAGTTTTTCAAAGAATTCAAAATGGTGGAAAATGTAAGGAGGCAGAGTTCTACGACTCTTTTTGTAGATCAGAGGTTCGGGGTTACAACCCGAAGAATAACGAACCGGCACTCATCTCATGAAATTGGGCAACATGGTTTAAAGCCACGTGACACACTGAACAGGGGATGAACCACATGTTAATGTCACTGCGCTGCTGCTAAGATAATAAATAATATTCTGACAGATCTGCAAAAGAAATCTTCAAAACCAAATTTAACAGAAGCTTTGAAAATGAAAACCTTTTCAAGCGGATCAAAAGCTTAATAAAACTCCAGAAACAAGACGAGACCATTGGTATTAACAATATTGTCATAATGTACTTCATGTGATACTGATCAAGTATTGTTTGCAATATGTTGTTTCCTCATGAACCCAAATTGTGATTCATCGATGAAACATATTTATGTCTCCAAGCAAAACAAGCAAAACTCATGTTTTAGATTCTTTCATAATCATGTGTAGTCATGTCTTCTGATTATAACGCGTGGCAGTGGTTGATTGTTGCATCATAAACTACAAATTGGGAAAATTCACAATTTGTAATAGAATTCATAACTTGATGGGTTTTTAATAAATAGTCTGAGCCAATTCATTTTACTGTCTAGAGTTGTGAAGTTTAGAAACAAATTCAAATGACCACATTTATTTATGTTCATTATTTAGTTTTTGCATGAAATATTATACACGATCTTGTTGATTTTTTGGGATAATTGTGCAAGTTTAAATTGAGACCAGAAGCTTTTGTAAACCCTGAATCGACCTGATCGAAGGAGGAATCTGAAACATTTCTCAGGAAAGGTGTGGTGTCAATAATTGTCATAATAATATGTCTGTCAGCTACTAATATTTCGTGTTCAGCAGTATTAGAGATATGTAGAGCTGGTGTTGAGAGCCGATTCAAAACAAATAAAAAGTTAGCAGCAAGCAGCAGCTCCTGCTTCTGACCTTTGTTTTTGCGCCACAGAACGAAGCAGCTAAACGTCGTTTTGAGCTTCACTAAGCTCAGAGACGTCATCTCACATGTCACAATATTCAGTCCATAAGTTGCTGTAATAGGATAATAGGATCATTGATCGTGTTGTAACGTTTACTTCTGATCTACAGAGTTCTCTTCACCTTCTTCGAACATTTAGTTGTGGATCAAATGAACCTTTAGATTCATACGTCATCATATTTATTCAGTCAGTTATTAAATTCACATTTCTCTTCGTTTGATCTTTTGTCTCTCAGGCCGGTTCACCAGCAACATTATATTTCATGTTTTAAGAGTTTCTGGTTTAAGAGTCCCTGATGAGCCACGCCTCCCACCCCATGCAGGACACTCTGCAGCTCTGCACAGCTCCTTCAGTCACCGGCTGATCCATCCCCGGTGTCTGAGGGAGAGGTACCGCAAGTCCTTCCTCCCCGCTGCTGTCAGGCTGCACAACAAGCTGCTCTCGGGAGACCACGAACACTCTGAACACTCTGAACACTTTGAACACTTTAATTCATTCACCTGGTGCAATATCCAATACGTTTAAGTATTTACCTTACACTTACATTTTACTCCGTCTGTATATACTGGTATATTTTGTATTCTTCTTTACTGTCATATTTTTTACTGCTGTTTACTGTTAAAGGATTATCTTATCTTATCTCATCTTATCTTATTTCTTGCAAAAGGTTTTGATGACGTCGTTGACTTTCTGCTCATTAATATTCCTTAAACCACGATAGTTACTTTGTACAGTGAGAGTATTTCATCATTCGTGTGTCAGAGTGTGTTCTTACCTGAGCTGTTGGTCTCTGATGAGGAGGATGAGGAGGAAGAAGAAGAAGAAGAGCAGAGAGTTTATATATCAGAGAGGCGGGACCCTCTGAGGTCACATGATTTCCCTGAAACGCTCTCAGATACTATTATTATTTTATTACTATTATAATACTATTTATTATTCATTTGTACTGATGTTCTGATGTTCTTATGTTTTGGTGATTTATTAATTTCTCTTCTGCTACGTGCTTCAGTTGTGTAAATATTTCATGAATATAGAACTTGATCATTTGAAGTGTGACGGTGTCTGATGACGGAAGCTGAGTCATTCTGTTTCATACGAACTTATGGCTTTATAATTCACAATAGAAGTATGAATAATCATTTCATATTCTGATATT